>CM042014.1:59756091-59911091 GCA_023525715.1 Cichorium intybus
GAAAAATACCAGGCTATAACACTGAAAACTATTTGTTTCGAAATTACAATCTATTAAATATTTTGAAAAATTGCTAAAATTTTTGAAAATTACTCATTTCCTGCAAAAATTTCAAAAATAAATTCAATTCTTTCGACCGTCCACACCCCATACTTAAACCCGTACAACGTCCCCGTTGTACATAAAACTATTTCAGAACTAGGGAGAAAGAGTTACCCCTTTAGACGGTAGACTGCTTGACTGTCGATTGTCACAGGATACAAAAACACGAACTCCTCACGATTCAGATTACAGGAGTTGTGGCGCAACAATAAACACGCCAGTGAAATGACAAGTGTAGGGGTACAATGACCCCACACTTGCTTGAAACAACTCCTCAGTAGACTCTCCATTGGTATTCACATGCAACACCCACAATCAAATTAAACGCAAAAAGAAAAAATATCTAAAAGAAATACAAATTGTTCAATGAGGTTCGGATGACCACGACGCGTGATTGTAATGCGCGCGACGCGGTAATTACGAGATGTTTAAGTCTACATGATACGGGAAATGACCGCGACGCGCTCCAGAGTGGTGCTGCGGCACAGTAATTTCAGAATTTTAAACTAAGTTTAAACACTCATAAAATGTTTTCCAAAACACATTTACCTAAAATTACTTCACTTTATTACTGCCGTGAGGCTTATTCACCATTCTAATCACCTATATCTTAAATTGACCAACAAATTGTCCTAAACTAAAACTAGCCCTAAAAGTGCAAAAATGAATAAAATTATTTATAAAGACCCCCTATTTTTCAGCTATGAGCTGTGTCCACCTCTTCACCTTCCATTGGCTCCTCTTCCACTAGTTCTTCTTCTTCTTCTTCGTCCTCGATCAAAGGAGGTTGCGGACACGGTACATCATATTTGAAGTCATCTAAGAACTTCGTGATGCATTCTACGAGCCACAATAGTTGGGTTTGGATATTTTGCGAGCGACTATGTGTCCCGAACATGTACCGATAATGCATTATACTCAAGCTGCTGGCTGTGTATCATCCTGTGAACTGACTTTATTTCCTCCGCCAGAAACCATGAGTCCAAAGTCGCGGGAGTGATGCGGACCGACAAACTATCCGGTGCTCGTGGTCTTTTCCTTGATGTCGACGGCTCGTTGCTGAGAATCGGGAATGGCGATCAGAGAACTGAAGTGACACCTTTGTCGATGTATATAACCTCCCGCGAGGTCGTAGTCGGCAGGCTGAATGGAGCAGGAAGGATAGCCTCCAATAGACGGGTGTTGTATAGTGTCAACAACCCGTAGGAACGCGCTAATCGGGTAACGAAGTGCCCCCCGCCAACTGCGACATACTTCAGAGGTGCATCGATGATCTGTTTGAAGTATTCTGTGATCATGTACGGTACGTTGTAGGTCTCCAATTTCCTACTCAATGCCCACATAAGGTAGAGATCATGGGCCAAGACCCGGTCCGCGTCAGCGCGTGGTCAAAACATCGTGCAAATCAACCGGTGAAGCATCCGGTGTGAAGGCAAACGCATCTGATTCTCCGAGATCGTGTTTTCGTGATATCGGGTGGATGAGATAGTCGCCCAGTAATTAGCATGCGAGAATGAATCATTTGGGGCATAATTGGCTCGTCGGTAAAATAGCTCAACCCATCAGTCTCGGACTCCTCTTGAGTATACAGTCACAGACGGAACCCGAATTCTTGTAAACTGCAATTCCGGTTTGCGTTTCCAAGGTGGAAATTTAGGGCATCGCCATCCTCCATACCCGGTGGCTTGTGATCGAAATCAAAAGTTGCGAGGAACTAGAGAAGAACCTCGTGATACACGGGTTCTTCCATTCGAAAAACAACTTCAACCGCCCGGCAAGTGTAAATTAGCTCGTTTGCCTCGTACCATTTTTGAACTAGCCACCGTTCCAGGTGCTCCATAATACCCGCCTCCCGGGTCAACTCCCAGTTGACTGATTGAGCCAGTAAAATGTGTTTGTGCGAAGCATGCGACTTCGATCTAGGAATTGGCGCCGATCATAGTCTGATAAGGCTGTTGGAAGAGAATTCCAATTGATATCATCAGAGCTAGCGTATGAAGACATTTTTCTGAACAAAAATACCCAAAAATCCGAAAGTAAGGTACTGTTTAGCATCAGCACCGGCGCAGGAAATTACTCCATGCGTCGTGGCTTATGAATGTTCATCCTCCGCGTCGCACCGTATGAACAGTCGCGGCGCGGCATACGAAACTCAGGCCTGTATCAACTAATTAACACTACAACAGGCCAATTCATCAATTCTAACTATTGGGTTATGTTGCATTCGCGGGAAATTACTCCACGCGTCGCGGCTTATGAATGTTCATCCTCCGCGTCGCACCGTATGAACAGTTGTGGCGCGGCGTATGAAACCCAGACCATAATCAACTAATTAACACTACAACATGCCAATTCATCAATTCTAACTATTGGGTTATGTCGCATTCAGTGTCCTAAACTATTTGTCATTATCAATTTGTCTCCAGAAACACTACATTGCAGTTTACAGTTGATTCCATGACTTTCCAAGAAACTTGAAGAAGAAGAGAAGAATTTAGAGCACTTACTTGATCTGTGGATTAAGAGAATGACAAAGATATGCTCACGGATTGCTGAGGGTCGACTTACGGTAAGAACACAAAAAGAATTTGCGCTTTGATTTTTATACAATTATGGAGGTTTTGGGTTTTGTTTCAAACTCTGTTTTGGTGATTATCTGTAATTCGAAATCAGATAAGACCGCGGCACGGATTACTAAGCTCCATGTCACGAGTACCTGATTCAAACTTATCGATAATCGCATGACATTTTCACGCGTGGCGTAGATTCAAAGACCCCGCGTCGCGTGTTTATAAAATCCCCAAAACGACCCTACACTTGTTCTTCTCTTACCGTAATTGATTAAACTAAAATGCACAAAATTTACACATGATCAGGTTGCCTCCCGACGAGCGCTAAGTTTAACATCTTCAGCCGGACATATACTTACCTGACTACTGCACGTATTCTGGAATGTCTGTTACAAACTCGACTGTCTCCACCTCCAACTTCTAGAAAGTGCCCGAAGTGACATGAGGTTTTAACCTATGCCCGTTGACTTTAAATGGTGGCCCTCCGTTGAAGTCTCATCTTTCCACAGCACCGTACTCCGCGACACTAACAACTTCATACGGTCCGTTCCATTTGCTCCTTAGCTTTCCGGGGAACATCTTTAGCCTTGAATTATAGAGCCACGCTTTCTGCCCCATTACGAACGTTTTTAATTTGAGTTTAGCATCGTGGTACCGCTTCATCTTTGATTTGTATGTAGCAACATTTTCATAAGCCTCATCATGCAACTCCTCCAACTCACATAACTGCAGTTTCTCCTCCTTCCCGGCTTCATCATAATCCATATTAACCTGCTTGGTTGCCCATAATGCTAGATGAGCCAACTCTACCGTTAAATGACATCCCTTCCCATAAACCAACCGATAAGGTGTAGTCCCGATCGGTGTCTTATAGGTAGTTCTGTATGTCCAAAGCGCATCATCTAATCGTTGTGACCGGTCCTTTCTGTCTGTCTTGACCGTCTTCTGGAGAATTTCTTTGATTTTCCAGTTAGAAACTGCCACCTGACCGCTTGTCTGTGGTTGATATGGCGTTGCGATTCGATGATTGACTCCGTAGTGCTTCAATAACCGTCCAAATTTGAAATTCTTGAAATGCGATCCCCCGTCACTGATGATTACCCGTGGAACTCCATGGCGAGTAAATATATTCTTTTTGACGAACTTGCAGACCACATGATGATCATTTGTGCTGGTCGCTTCAACTTCGATCCACTTGGAGACATAGTCAACAGGCACCAAGATGTAAACATATCCTTGTGAAGTGGGGAATGGTCCCATGAAATCGATCCCACAGACATCAAAAATGTCTACCACCAATATCGGATTCAAGGGCATTTGGTCCCTCTTCGAAATATTCCCCGGCTGCTGACAATTGATACATTCATTGGCAGTCTTGTAGGCGTCGTTGAATATCGTCGGCCAGTACAATCCAGATTCCAAAATCTTATACCCATCTTTTTCGCGTTAAAATGCCCACCGCAGGCCGATGCATGGAAGTGGTCCAACACTTCGGAAATTTCACTATCAGGAACGCAGCGACGAATGATTTGATCCTCCCCAACTTTTAAAAGGTCGGGATCGCCCAAATAAACCTCTTGGAATATATACGGAACTGCTTCTGCCTCTGCTTCGTCCAGTGTGCAGGCATTACTCCCATGGCCAAAAAATTGACGTAGTTCGCATACCATGGCGTACCCGTGAGTTCTAACAGTTGCTTATCAGGGAATGTGTCTTTTATCCCTGCTTTCAATCATTCTGCCAGTAATCTTGTGAGGTGATCAGCTACCACGTTCTCCGTTCCTTTCTTGTCTTTTATCTCCACATCGAACTCTTGCAATAACAGGATCCATCTTATCAACCTTGGCTTCGATTCCTTTTTCGCGAGTAAATGGCGAACAGCACTGTGGTCAGTGTAAACCACCACCTTCGATCCCCAAATGTAAGATCTAAACTTATCCAGAGCGAAAACTACAGCAAGCAATTCCTTTTCTGTTGTGGTGTAATTCAGTTGTGCTTCGGAGAAGGGTTTGCTAGCATAACAGATAACTACTGGTTTCTTGTCAATTCTCTGCCCTAACACCGCACCAGTGGCATAATCACTTGCATCACACATAACTTCGAAGGGTTGTGTCCAATCAGGAGGTTTTAGGATAGCAACTTCGACCAATTTATTTTTCAAGATGTTGAATGCTTTGACACACTCTTCATCGAAAATAAATGGTGCTTCTTTTAATAAAAGACCGCAAAGAGGTTTGGAAATGGTTCTAAAGTCTTTGATAAATCTTCTATAGAATCCCGCATGTCCTAAGAATGATCTCACCCCTTTCACTGATGTCGGAGGCGACAATGTAGAAATTACTTTGACCTTCGCCCGATCCACTTTGAATCCCATTTTTGAAAGTACATGTCCTAAGACAATCCCTTCACTGACCATGACGTGTCTCTTCTCCCTACTTAACACCAAGTTTGACTCCACACATCGCTCCATAACCTTTTCCAACTGATTTAAGCAGGTATCAAATGATGAACCGAAAATGGAGAAATCGTACATAAAATCTCTAACGCATGACCGATCATCTGAGAATATCGCCATCATACACATTTGGAAGGTTGCTGGAGCATTACACAGGCCGAATGGCATCCTTCGGAATGCGAAAGTGCCATAAGGACAAGTGAACGTCGTTTTTCCTTGATCCTCTGGGTGAATAGCAATCTGATTGTAACCTGAGTATCCATCTAAGAAACAGTAGTATTTCTGCTCGGCTAATTGCTCCACTATCTGGTCGATGAATGGCAACGGAAAATGGTCCTTAGAAGTTGCAGAATTAAACTTCATGTAGTCAATACACACTCTATACCCAGTTACGGGCCTTGTGGACACCTTGTCACCATCCTTGGTGTCCACCATAGTGATTCCAAATTTCTTCGGCACAGTTTGTGTTAGACTCACGCATTCGCTATCTGAGATTGGATATATAATTCCAGAATCCAACCATTTTAACACTTCCTTTTTGACGACTTCCTTCAAATTCGGGTTCAGCATATGCTGCTTGTCTCTTGCAGGTTTGGTTCCTTCTTCAGTGATGATACGATGCATGCATGTTGTGGGATTGATCCCTTTCAAATCAGCAATCGTCCAACCAATAGCTTCCTTGTGCTTAGACAAAACCTCAAGCAATGCCTTCTCTTGCTCCGCTGTCAAGTCAGCTGACAAAATCACTGACAGAGTCTCCTTTTCTCCTAAGAATACGTACTTAAGATGAGTTGGTAATGGTTTCAGCTCCAAAGTCGATGGCTCTTGTAATGATGGCCTCAATGTTTTAGGAATTTTCGTTGGCAGCTTCTCGATGTACGAGCATTCTTTAGATTTTGATCCCTTTTCTTTACCTTCTTCCTGATTATCTTCCTTATTAGCACTTTGTTCTTCTTCGGGGAATTCCACCACTTCTTGTTGCAATACATAAGGTGTATATTATTGAACTAATTAATCTATAATGTCAACTTGATAGCATTCCTCTTCTTCTATCATGCTTCCCTCTGCATTGAAAATGTTGATATTAGTTTTTTGATGCCCAAAGGAGTTTCCCAATTTCTCCCGTGCGACAAGTCAATATTTGTATTGGCTGTGGCTAAAACCGATCGCCCAAGGATAATTGTAGGTTGCTCCCCATTGATTTCTTGACGAGTGTCCAAGTCCAAGAAATCTACTGGGTAGTAAAAGTCTCCCACCTTGATAATAACATTTGAAAGCACTCCCCTCAAAATTTTCGTGGATTTGTCAGCCAGTTACAGAATGACATCCGTTGATCTTAATGTACCAAACTCGTGTTTGTCGAAAAGTTGTCCCGGCAAAATGTTCATGCTTGCGCCTGAGTCTAACAAAGGCTTCTTAATGTGCACATCCCCCAAATCAACAGAGATGAGAGGAGCTCCTGGGTCCTTCATTTTTGGAGGTAATGTGTCCATAATTATTGAACTGACATACTCAGTCAATTTAATCTTCTTGAGAAGGTGCGAGAAGATATGTTTCATGTGAATGCACATTTCCTTCAAAAATTTTGCATAAGCAGGAACCTCCTTTATTAGCTTGACTAGTGGAATATTGACATTAATTTAACTGAATAGCTCCCACATCTCCTCTGCTTGTGGTCCTTTCTTTCTATATGGTTTCTTTCCTGTCTTTTTCAAAGCCGCAAGAAAAGGAGCTGTTCCACTAGTCTCGCCTTTTTCCAATTTACTTTCAGACTCATTCTTCTTTTCTCTCATCTTCTTCTCTTCCCTTTCTTTCTTCTCAAATTCTTCCTTTTCATAAAACACGATCTCCACATCGCTATCTTCTTTGACAATTGGAGCGGTAACCTTATTATCTACCTTCTTTCCACTTCTAAACGTAATGACTTCATTCACCTGTGCCTTTTGAGGTTGTATCTTCTCTTGTTCTTCTTCCTTCTCCATCTTCATAAGATGATTCCCCAATCTTAAGATTGCTTGAGTATTTGCGTCTTCTACTTCCTTGAGTTTGAGTAAAATTTCATTAATTTCCTTTGTGCCAATGTTCGTATTTCCTCCTTGTGGTTTTGGTTGCACATTCTGCTGCTTCACTTGCGGTTGCCTCGTGTCTCTCTGGTGGTTGCTCTTGAATGGTCGTGGCATGTTATGGAACTGACCATATCAATGCACTTGACTAATATCCTAGTGTGTCATCGAACACTCGCTGTGGTTATGACCTATTTCATCACATGTATTACAAATTAGTTGACCATGTAATACATAAGCTCCTTGCCCATTTTTGAGCCTAGAAAACACTTTCTGGATGAGTTTATGGGCTATTTTATGGTTTTTTCGTAATTTGTGGGTTTTGTTTTTGGGTTTGTGTTTGGCCCATGACTCTTTTTTGACCCATTCGAATTTTTGCTTCTTATTTAGGGTTTGTTTTTGTGCCTTGGCTGTTCAGACTTGATTTTTATGAGATTTCAGTTTTTACCCCAAATTGTTTGTTCTTTATTTGAACAGAATTTGAGCCTAACTACGTGATTTAATTTGTTGAATTAACGTTGGTTAGAAGAGGTTGTCCTGGTATTCAGTGAATCAACAGGATTAATCTGTGTTTTGTGTTTGTACCCTACATCACTCCTTCTTCCATTTGTTTTCAGCCTCCATGCTTGCCACATATACTGTGTTGTCCTTCATAGATCCACTGACTTTTGAACCTAAACTAAGCTGCTCCAGAAATTTCCACGCTTCTAGTTCTTGCCACATAAAAGTTCCACTGGATGAAGCGTTGATCATCGCTCGATTCGTTTCATCCATCCCAACGAAAAATAACTTCACCAACTGCCACCGTGGAATTTCATGATGTGGGCAAGAACGCATCAATTCTTTTAGTCGCTCAAACGCACCATGGAATGCTTCTCCCGGCTTCTGTTGGAAGTCCTCAATAGCTCGCCTGATCTCTGTGGTCTTGCCGGCCAGGTAGAATTCTTGAAGAAATTTTGCTTTCAATTGCTCCCAGGTAGTAATACTATTAGGTTGTAATGAGGTAAACCAATACTTGGCCTTGTCCTTTAAAGTAAAGGGAAATAATTTCAACCTAAAAATATCCCAATTGATGTTTCTAGGAGTATTGGCGTTTGCTATTGCTAAAAATTCATATAAGTGACTATATGGATCATCAGTCTTATATCCTCTAAACTGTGTCAACACTCCTAACAATTAGGGTCTAATCTCTACTTGATTATCTACATTTTCAGGAAAATATATGGGCGAAGCATCATCATACTTCCTGGGTTAGAAGTGTGATGCAACCGACTGCCCACTCGGTTGAGAAACATACAGAGGTGGAACGAAATTACCGTTATAGTGCTTGTTGTTGTAAAATTGTTGCTCGTGTTGCTGTTGTTGAAATCTTCTTGGAGGTCCCCGACCTCGGTTCCATTGCTGCTGTTGTTGCTGTTGTTGAAATCTTCTTGGAGGTCCCTGACCTCGGTTCCATTGCTGCTGTTACTGGACTGGATGATGTGGCATCCATCCTTCGTCTTCCTCATCACAAACTGGATCTGCCTCATGATACTGGTATTGTGGTTGTTGAGGTTGCATTTGAGGTTGTGCTTGGGTTTGGGTTTGTGGTGGTATAGGTTGAATAACTGGTTGTGGTTTAAAAATAATGGGTTGTTGGTATGGTAATGGTTGTGAAGGTTGTGGTTGAGAAACTGATACCTGCTGTCGCGACAGTGGGTTGCCATCACGGGTCGGCGCTCCCCAAGCCATCGCAGCAGACACGTGATTTCCTAACAGGTTTGTAACAGGTTGACCTAAAGGTTGGACCAAATGCTGAGTGCATCATGGTATTGGTGCAGGGGCTGAAACCACACCACCACTAGCACTCATGCTACCTATGTGAAATTCAGAAACTAGGGGTACAATTGGTGTCCCCCCCCCCCCCCCCCCGTAACCTCGCCTAAGGGCTTGTTGGCAACATCCTCTATGACTACACTATTGGGACTCATGTTAATAAAACGCCTACGCACACGGTTATTGTGCACGGTTCGCTCAATTTCAGAGTCAAATAACAAGGGTGATGTATGCCCACCCCGAAGGGTACACATGCACTAGTGCAAAACGACCGCCAAAACCAAAATGAATTTACTAACTAAACTGAATTACCAAAATTAAATCCAAATATCAGAAATCAAATCCCCACTGATCATCTTATTCTGAGCTCACAACTCCCCGGCAATGGCGCCAAAATTTGACACGCCTAGGTTGTTATGCGGTCAAAAATAAGAAAAATAACCTCACAGACTCACTAGTATAATTGTAGCAAGGGTCGATCCACGGGAGTTTGGTGGTCAAAATAGGACGATAGCTTACCAACTGTAGGGTCACGCTACAGTCAGAGGGACTAGTTCTACTTTTCCAAAAACCAACTAAAACACAATTCCAAAAACCAAATCAAACATGAACTAAACTAAACCAAGCCAAATCCAACACTAAGATTACTTACTGAAATAAGAAACTAGGTTCAAAGTCCAGAAGCAAACAAACCAACCAATTGCATTCAAAACACATCCAAACATCAATAATACCGAAAATTGCAAATAAACATCAAACCGAATGATTACTTTAATTAAAAGACAAATCCAGAGATCCAAGGTACTGAAATCCGAAAATAAAAACTACTAACTACTACTACTGATCTGAACAATCCAGAAACAATAGACTGGAAACTAAACTAAACTAAACTAACTAATAATGAATTAAAAGTGCAAACATAAAGAAATACCAAAAGTGTTGCTGAAATCCCGAATCCTTGAGTCAAATACGCCTTAACTCCACCTTAGGATTCGTTCTTCGCTTGTGAAATTCAACCTAACGACCTCTATTTATACTTGTGAAATCTGAGAATCTGCGGCGCGTAAGGCTTAAAACCGCATCGCACGTATTGCCTTATCCCCGTTTTTTCGCTTTTTGAATCGTCTGACCTTCGACGTGGCGCGACGCACGTGCTTCTTTCCCACGGCGCATGTACGAATTCGACTGAATTGGTGTTTATCCCAAACTTCTTTCATTTTGTCTGCTTTTGATCCTTGTTTTCAACATTTTCTTGCACACAAGTCCTAGCACAAAAAGTGAGAAATACCATGGGATATACGATATAAATTCACCAAGAATAGGGCCTAACAACGACTAATATACTTGATATTGATAGGCGTTGTCAAGCCCTTAAACTTTATATATTTTCTATTTTAGACCCTACTAAATGCAAAGATTAAACCACTAAAATAATTCCTAACAATCTCCCCCTTGGTTTAATGCTTTCATTTAATCCTTAGGCTTCTCTTGGACTTCACCTTGGTTGAACACGGCAGCAACATTCTAACAATCTCCCCCTTAACTAAATTACAGGTAAAGATGTATTCAGCACATTACAGAGACAACTTAATCTTCGGTATGGTTTGTCTTCAGATTTAACTTTGAAAGTTCATTTGGTACGGGCTTCAGCGTGGGTCTTGAATCAGCACATCCAGCTTTTGATTTGACTTTGACTTTGACTGGAGTCCGACTCTTCATCTCTTCTAGATCACATGCAGGTGTAGATGTAGCAACAAACTGACTGAGGAGGAATTCAAGGAGCTTGTCACATGGAGTTAAGCTTCACCTTCTTCGGGGATAGGATGTTTGTATCGAAACTTTTGAACGTCACTTCTACTATCGTTTCTTAATTGGAACGATGACTACAAATCATGTAGGTCACTGAGTCATAAACTCTCACCATAGTTGTTCAAGGATTCATCCTTGGCTCAGTGTTGGGCCATAATTTATGTTGGTTTAATATTTGCATTTAATCGTACCAAATCCAAGGAGTTTCTAGGCTAAAATGAAGATTTTATGCGCCTAAATGAGGATTTAGGTTTGGACCGAAATCCAGTGGGTTTTCGCTGGTGATGACCGAAATCCTTGTGGATTTTGGTTGGGCTGTTGAGGTTTTCGGTGGGCTTTTATGGAATGGGCTTAGGGTTTTAGCTAGGGTTTTCGTAGAGTATATAAGGCAATGTAGCCATCATTGTCTAGGTTGGTTGTTTTTTGGAACTTGAAGGTTTAATCTCCTGTGTTTGATTGATTAATTGATACCATTCATAGATCTAGGTTTGTTTGGGACCTACAATTGGTATCACAGCTTGAAAACTTAGTGTTTTTGAGTTTTTGGTATCAATCTCATCATTTCCTTTGCTTGGATCTTGGAGATATTTGAAGATTTTGGGTGTTTTGATCTGTTTTGGACGAGTTTTTGGGCTTTTTGGGTGTTTATGTTCTTGGTGTTCTTGGTTTTCTTTGCATCTTCAAGCAAAAATCATCCAAAAACAGATTTTTTGATCCAAAAACAGCGTTTTGAGAAGCGTTTGTATGATTTTTCAGATCTGAAGGAGGATTTCTGTCTTCTCCTAAGGATTTCGGTGGTGGCGATACTGTTCACAGCATTTTGGCTAGGGTTTAGTAGGATTTCGGTTCATTTAGGTGGATTTCGGTCAGCCCTTTAGTGGATTTCGGTGTAACCTTAGGGTTTGAGGTTTTTCGGCTGAGTTCTGGATTTCGGTGTTGGATTTCGGTCAAAAAGGGGATTTCGGTTGAGGTTTTCGGTTCTACTGTTCGGTCAGGGGATTTTGGTCTTGGTTCTCGAGCTACAGTGATTTCGTAAAAAAAAGGAGGGTTAAAAATTTCGAAGAAACCTTGGATTGGGTCAAATTTTGGTTTTTTGGCGAAATTGTTTTTTGGGGTTTTCGACCAATCTTTCGGCATTTCAAGGCTTATCGGTCTCGTTTTCGGTCCTTATGCTATTAACTTAATGTTTTTCAGTTTGACTTGTTAGTTGACTTTTGGCATTTTCAATGGATTTGACTACTACCAATTTGCATTCCGATCTCGATACCGTGATGGGTATTGTTACCCGCATTGCCAGGCTGTTGAATGCAGAAGACTTTGATGAATGGAAATTTAGATTTGAGAAATATGTAAAAGTGAAGGACAATAAGATATGGAGAAGCATTGTGAGAGGTCCGGTTATAATAACAAATACACTTGAAGATGGTACAATGCTTATAAAGACTCAGGAAGAATACTCAGATGCAGATTTTGAATTAACTAAAAATGATGATCGTGCCCTCCCTACTCTCACGATGGCTTTGTCTCCTGACATCGCTCAAGGATTCAGGGAATACAAATCTGCCAAGGCTTTATGGGAAGCACTGATTAAGGTTTATGAAGGCAACGAGGACATGAGACAAAGCAGACGGGATCTGCTTAGAAAAAGAATTAATATGTTTAATCATGTTCTAGGGGAGACACTTGAAATTCAGTTGCAACGCTTTATCAATCTCAACACTAAGTTGAGTACCGCTGGAATAGTGTTGTCGAAATCTGAAATCAATAAGAAGCTGTTGAACTCCCTTCCAAGAAATTGGGATATGCATGTGGCCGTGATCAAGAAGACAAAGGATCTGAATAGTTTGTCCCTCTCTGAAGTTTTGGTTGTCATCAAAGCATGTGATATGGATGACAAACAACGAGAGATAAACCACGTCAATTCTTATCAATATGCCAACCTAGGTGTTTCTACAAATAATGCTTTTTTCTGCTTTTCCTGCTCAAGCTCCAGTTCATCAAGCTTCTTCCTCTTCCAGCAAGCCGATGGTATCTCCAGGCCCCTCAGTTCCTGTTACTCTAGCTCCAACTCTTCCCAAAGGAACTGAAGAAAATTTAGGTTTGATGGCTGGTCTCCTAAACTGTTATAATGCTCTTGTTGGTGGTGAGCTGGTTCAACTTATGACGGTGGGAGATCTCGATCTAATCAACCCTGATAATCTGGAAGAAATGGATATCTCTTGGCACATTGCTATGGCGATTCACAGGGCCAAGAGATTCACTCAAAGGACAGGAAGGAACAACTGGGTCAACAACAATGCTGACAGGAAGGTGGGTTTCAGCAAAGCAAATCTCCGATGTTTTAACTGTAACGAGCCTGGTCACTTTGCTCGTGAATGTACTAAGCCCAGAATGGAGAATGCTGAGAGAAATCTAGTGCCTGTCAGAAACAATCGCGATGCTGCTCCCCAGAACAATGAAAGAGCAATGGTGGCACAACAATTTTCTTCGGATGACCAGATGCAAGCCTTGAACCTAACTGAATGTGGTGGAGCACACTCGGCGTAGATCGAATGAAAAATGGATGCTGATGCTGCTGACAACGCCTAGTGATATCAAGTATTTTAGGCATTGTTGAGCCCTGTTCTTGATAAAATTATATCAAATATGTCTGGGTATTCTCACTTTTCATGCCAGGACTTGTTTGGAGAAAAAGAATGGAAACAGGGACTAAAAGCGTGCAAAAGGAAGAAGTTTGGAAAAGAATGAAAAATCAAGGAAACTCATACGCGCGCCGCGGATATATCATCTGCGCGACGCGGGCTTAAGGTGGTGGAACACATTCAAATGCCGAAGAAACGAGAAAAGATTAGTATGCGCGCCGCGGATTCTTCATTTGCGCGGCGCGGTTGCACGAAATTTTGCAAGTATAAATAGATGCATTTCCAGCCGAAAACCCTAGCAATTACCGGGTGTAAAATCGACCTTGAAGCTCTTTGACTCCAAGATTTCGTTTCAGCAAGCTCTCTTTTGGTATTGGTTAGTTTTAGCTTTTATTTGTAATTAGTTAGTTTGGATTAAGCTTGGTTTTGTATCTTTGGGAGTGACAACCATTGATATTAAGCCTTGGCTTCTGTTTTTGGATCATTTGGTTACTGTTTTTATGTTGGATTCGGATTTGGTGAATGCAAATCATTCGGTTACAAGTAATCTTAGATTTTCGGTGTTTTTATGCTTGTGTTTGGTTTTGAATGTTTGAATTGTGTTTGGAGATTGTTTTGACCTTGTTGGGACTGTTTTCCTTTGCTGAAATCAGTAGCTAATTAGGTTAGTTTTTAGGCATTAAACCTTGGCTAGTAACTGTTCAGTAGAACTCTAGTTAGTGGCTAGTTTATGCTTTGCTTGGTTTTGCTAGTTTGGATGCCTTTAATTGCTTCTGATTCAGAGATGTACTTCTGATTTCAGAAAGTGACTAGGTTATTTGAGCTTAGCTTGGCTTGGCTTGAGTGTGATTGATCATTGCTTTCGTTTGCTAGTGATTAGGAAGGTAGAAACTAGATCCTCCGACTGTAGCTGTGACACTACTAGTTGGTAATCTCTCATCTAGTCTAACCACGAAGCTCCTGCGGATCGACCCTGACTACCACTGTGCTAGTGTGTGTTAGGTTTTTCTCTTATTTTTGACCGCACGACGACCGCTGCGTTGTCAAATTTTGGCGCCGTTGCCGGGGAGCTGTGAGCTTAGATTAGGTGATCTGTAGGACCTAGTTTCTGATTTTTGATGTTTGATTTTAGTTTTCTGATTTTTGGTATGTGTACATCCTTATAATGGGTGATTACATGTACCCGGATCAGTATTATGAGTATTATGAAAATCCGGCCGACACCTATTACGAGGATGATTGCTACAATGGATGGCGGACCGAGGAGTCATCTCAGCCTGAGAATTCTGCAACTTGGGCCCAACTTTGGGTACTCATGTATAATAACTACCACGAGCAGAAGGACCAGGCTGAAGCTCTTGAAAAAGTGCAAGCTTCTTTAGATAGGTTAGAGGAAAATTGGAAATGTTCACCACTTACGCCAGAACCGGAGGTGAGTGATTTTTATACCAATGATAATGTGTGTGAGCTTGTATCACCTAAATATGTGATGGAAGGGCATACACCGTGGGAAAATCAAGAGACCATTGAGATGGTCGAAACGGTTGTTGAGAAAGAGGTTGTAGGTGACAATGCTACCTTTGACTCAACAGCTTTTGATGTTTTTGAGGTTTTTGAAAATGTTGATCTGGTGATGTGTGAATCTGTACTATCATCAGACAATTTAGTTGAGGAGGATGTTGTGGAGGGGGCTGTAAGTGACAGTACAGATCCCAGCCCAACAATTCCCGAAATTGTTGAAAGTGCCAATGTTTTTGGGGAAAGGGGTGTAGATGACAATATTACCCATGACCCTGTAATTTTTGAAAATTTTGAGAAATTTGAAAGTAAGGATCTGATGATGGGTGACTTTGTACCACCACCAGATCAAACCAGTCGCTCATTCTTGGTTCCGATCCACCCGTTGGACTATGATCAAGAAGATGATGCCAACGAGTTGGTCTTTGAAAACAATAAACATGGTTTTATCACCACTCATGATCCATTCATGAATGGAAAATTAGATGTGATCAATACCATCGATGAGCATATATGGAAGCATCCCGATATGTTGCCTTCCGATCCCATTCGATTGGAAAACCTTTACTGGCATTGCAAGCCAAAATTGCAACCTGAAGATAATATGTGGGACACTGGCAAAATGAGATATACAAAACAACTACTAGGAGCAGCGCTAGGCGCGCTTCATGTCAAACTGAGGTGCAGAAGAAAGGACCGATCTTGGAGGTTCAAAGCTACTTCCAAGCACTCGCGGGAAATCATCGGGAGACGGCAACTGTGCAGCAGTAGGAGAACTGACAAGCCATTCGACCTAGGAAAGTTTGAGGAACATGTGGGCAACGAAGGGACGGTGGTAACTGAAAATCAGCGAAGGAAGAAGGCATACGATCCACCGTAGCTGTAGAAGGACTCCACGTCTGGCTGAAGACGTTAAACTTAGCGCTTGTTGGGAGGCAACCCATCGTGTCATATGTTAGGATTTATATTTCTTGGAATTTAGTGTGAAAATACATCAATCTTTTTACAGGTATTAGTGGTCTAAAATAAGTGTGGAGTCATTTGAGAAGTTTTGAAATTTTTGAAGACCGCGCCGCGGGTTTTTGAATTACACGATGCGGGATCGTAAACCAACCCGATGCGCAGGGGTTGATTTGGTGACACACGCGACGCGCAAGGCGTAAATCCACGACGCGGTAAACGATCAGTCGGTTTTCTCCTTTATAAGGTAAGCCGCGACTCACACAAACCACACACGACTCGGAGCTCTGATCAACAAAATTCTCTTGCAATTTTTCTTACTCATTTTGTTTCCACTGCCAAGGTACGCTATTCTAACTATCTATTAGCTGTTAAAACTAGCGATTAGGTAGTTAATTTTAGTGATTTGCCCAAAATAGTTCAAAACTTAGAATCTCTAATGCTAACTCATAGGGTGTTTGTTTTGCCAAATGGAGACCCTAGATGAGTTAGTCGACACTTAGGCTACCTTGTGGTATGATTAGATTGAGTTTTAGCAGGCTAAATTGAGAATTTGGATCGGGGTTTGGAAACAGCCGCACGCCGTGCCGCGTCCTTACTCTTGGACCGCACCGCGGTGCGGCAGGGAAGAAGGGACTAATTTTGCAAAAATTTTATGTTTTGTGGCTATGTGTCTTTTTGCAGATGATGTTCAGATTGGAGCACGCTTTCCTACAGTTGCCCGAGGGACTAGCCAGTTCAGCAGAGTACAGTTCACGGAGGGATGCGTTGATTGGTCGCCGGGTTCTTGAGGCGACGGTCATTGACAGAGACATACTGAGGGATGCTGGGCTCTGGGGTGCGATCGAGCCATTCTTGCATCACACCTGGAACCATGAGGAGGCATCATTTACTTGCCGTGGATGGGACCGGATCATGGCCATGGACGAGGATGTGGTCTATACGGAGCTCCTCCTGGAGTTCCTATCTACTATCCATTTCGCTCCTCGGGCGTCGGACCCACGATCCAGGATCATCCGCTTTCGGCTAGGAGGTGTACAGAGGGAGTGCAACCTCCGGGAGTTCGGGAGGCGCACCGGCATCTACACTCCAGCGGATCTTCAGCACCGCTACTTCACGCAGTTCTTTGGTGCGTGCATCCAGGGGCAGCCGGAGCGGGCTCCCAACATGGAGATTTGGAGACCACTGTCCAACGTCATGTACGAGGCAGGGACCTCGAGGGAGAGCCACCTACGCGATCCACTTCACCGCCTCATGCACCGTATCGTCTCCACCTCCATCATGCAGCGGGAGGGGGGCGAGAAGGTATCTGGGGAAGACATGACATTTCTATGGGCTCTCCTCGACCCTTCCCGATTCCTCCATCTCCCCTTCGCCCTCGCGGTTGCTCTCTCCACCCACTCGACTGGCGCCTCCGCCAGCAGCCCACTAGCCAGGGGGTATTTTATTACCCGCCTGGCCCGCTCATATGGTATTCTCACTGCCCCCGTGGTTGTCTCCTTGACCGCTCTGCCTCCATCCCGCACTACAGCATGCACTTTGGAGAGGATGCGGCTCATTGAGCAGCAGCACCCGGGGCAGTTCATCCGGGCACCGACCGAGCCTCTTCAGGCACCCCAGCCCGCGTACGCCCAGCCTGGCAGGAGACGCAGGAGGCCAGAGCCAGCACCAGAGCCCGCAGCCCCGACAGAGCCACAGCAGGAGGACCTGGCAACCAGGGTTGCCAGGATTGAGGATCAGTTGGCATGGATTGGGGAGGTACTCTTGGATTTGGCCACTCAGCAGGGCCGGACCCCCCGACCATTCCCAACCAGGGCCCACGATCATGAGGCCGGACCCTCCGGGCCACCTGGTAGTGATTGATGTACTTTTTCTTACTTTTTCCTTTTTATATTTTTAGGATATATGTACAAACTTATGACACCTCTATCTGTACATTTTTGTTCATATTTTATTTTGTCACGTTTGTTTTTAATTTGTTTGTTGAGTTATGCATGATATACCAATTTGAGAAGGAGTTGTCTCAGACAAGTGTGGGGTCACCGTGCCCCCTCCACTTGTCTCGACCACCGGCATGTTCACTGTAACGCTACAACTCCGGAATATGAAATCAATGATCCATTTGTACGCAATTATACATGTGATATTGAGCACCAAGCAGTCTATCATCCAAAAAGGGGTAACTCTTTCTCCCTTGTTTTGAAACAATTTTGTACAACGGGGACGTTGTACGGTTTTAAGTGTGGGGTGTGGACGGTCGAAAGAGAAATTTTTTGCAGAAATGATCAATTTTTCAATTTTTAGCAATATTTTTCAAAATTTTTTAATAAATTGCAATTTTGAAATGAATGGTTTGTGATTGTGAGAGCATTATTATTTTTCAAGAAATACTGTTTATTTGTGATCATGCTATTAGTTAGTCAAATAAGTTGAGTTTTACGAGTTTAGAAGATTGAGCTGTTTTAGGATTGGAATTTAGGAAGGAAAAGTCAATCTGTGGCCATTGTTGTTCGAGCCAGTAAGTCTAAAATGGGTGGGACTTATGCACCTTACCACCTAAGATTGTCTGGTCTAGGATGGTATTTCTGAAATCTCGCTACACGGACAACATCGAATTCATGGACAATTCCTTAATGGCCTTTAGAATCTGAATGAGTAAGTACACTTCATTGTGGACAGAAAGTTTGTAATCAAGGGTTCTCTAGAAAGCCATGACTTCCAAAGAACAATTCAATTATGTTTTCGCAAACTATTCCACTCTAACTCAAAGAGCAATAAACTTTGAAACTGAACATAGTCAAAAATTGTTTGATTCTTTATTATAATTTGATAAAAACTCTCTTGCTTGGGGACAAGCAAGGCACAAGTGTGGGGTGTTTGACAACGCCTAGTGATATCAAGTATTTTAGGCGTTGTTGAGCCCTGTTCTTGATAAAATTATATCAAATATGTCTGGGTATTCTCACTTTTCGTGCCAGGACTTGTTTGGAGAAAAAGAATGGAAACAGGGACTAAAAGCGTGCAAAAGGAAGAAGTTTGGAAAAGAATGAAAATCAAGGAAACTCGTACGCGCGCTGTGGATATATCATCTGCGCGACGTGGGCTTAAGGCGGTGGAACACATTCAAATGCTGAAGAAACGGGAAAAGATTAGTACGCACGCCGCGGATTCTTCATTTGCGCGGCACGGCTGCGGGAAATTTGCAAGTATAAATAGATGCATTTCCAACCGAAAACCCTAGCAAAGACCGGGTGTAAAATCGACCTTGAAGGTCTTTGACACCAAGATTTCGTTTCAGCAAGCTCTCATTTGGTATTGGTTAGTTTTAGCTTTTATTTGTAATTAGTTAGTTTGGATTAAGCTTGGTTTTGTATCTTTGGGAGTGACAACCATTGATATTAAGCCTTGGCTTCTGTTTTTGGATCATTTGGTTACTGTTTTTACGTTGGATTCGGATTTGGTGAATGCAAATCATTCGGTTACAAGTAATCTTAGATTTTCGGTGTTTTTATGCTTGTGTTTGGTTTTGAATGTTTGAATTGTGTTTGGAGATTGTTTTGACCTTGTTGGGACTGTTTTCCTTTGCTGAAATCAGTAGCTAATTAGGTTAGTTTTTAGGCATTAAACCTTGGCTAGTAACTGTTCAGTAGAACTCTAGTTAGTGGCTAGTTTATGCTTTGCTTGGTTTTGCTAGTTTGGATGCCTTTAATTGCTTCTGATTCAGAGATGTACTTCTGATTTCAGAAAGTGACTAGGTTATTTGAGCTTAGCTTGGCTTGGCTTGAGTGTGATTGATCATTGCTTTCGTTTGCTAGTGATTAGGAAGGTAGAAACTAGATCCTCCGACTGTAGCTGTGACACTACTAGTTGGTAATCTCTCATCTAGTCTAACCACGAAGCTCCTGCGGATCGACCCTGACTACCACTGTGCTAGTGTGTGTTAGGTTTTTCTCTTATTTTTGACCGCACGACAACCGCTGCGTTGTCAGTTGCAGAAGAACAAATGATGGATCTGCAATTTGCTTTCATGGTTTCTACTACTCCTATTTCTACCACTGCTGAAACTGAGGTTAGTGAAGTTTGTTGCTCTTTTCAATCTTGTATTGATATAATTGCAAAGTATCGTGAACATAATGATCGTCTTATTAAAGAAGTGTTTAACCTTACATCATTTGTTAAATTGACTAAAGACGATCATTTGTAAGGTTAAACTTGATGCTAAAAAGAAACTGAAACCTTTACAAGAAAAACTTGATGCTAAAACGTCTGATTTTAAGAAAGTTCAAGAGGAATGGAGTAATATAAGCACTCGATATTGTTATGCCGAAGAAACAATTGTTAAATTGACTAAAGAACTTGACACATGGAAAGAAAATTTTCAAGATGCTTAATTCAACTTTAAGAAATTTGATGTGTCAAGGGAAGTAGTTGAGTCTATAATTGAACATCAAACTAAATGGGCTAGTAAACATGGTGAAGGACTTGGGTAGAGATCTGTGCCACCTCCTTTTAACAATAATTTTACTCCGTCTTTTGAAACAGAAGAGTCTGAGAAGTTTATCTTTCCAATTTTGTTAAAAAGGATCAATCTGGCATCGCTGAGAGTAATAAATCGAACTCTACTGATGCTTCTACCTCATGTGCAAATAATTTGAAAGAGAAAGATGAGAAGAACGAAGACAATAGTATTTTTTATTATATTAAAACTTGTTCTAAGACTAACTATTCTAATTCACCTGCTTGGAATTCGTTTGTTAAACAAACTGCCAAATCTGTTACACCTCTAAAAATTCGTAATGATGTGAACTTTCAAAATTCTATGTTTAAAAATTCTGATAAATGTTCTGTTGCATGCTTATGTGTGTGTGGAAATGCTTTGAATATATCTGGACCTGGACAAACATCCACTGCCTCTATTAAAAGACAAGCTTGTTTTAACTTTGGAATCGCTGGTCACATTGCAAGAAATTCGCCCCGATATTTGTATACGCGTCAACATGAATAGTTTTGGCAGAACGTGCCAAGAGGGAGATCTTATAAAAGAAAACCCTCAAGGTCAAGTTCTTGGAATAAGAATTGGAATGATGTGAAAGCCAAGAATCAAACTGCTAAAAACAAAAAGACAGTTTCAATAAATGACTGTGCCTTACCAAACTTTGTAAGATCAAAGTCATATCAAGAACCAACTTCAAATAGCAGTTCTGATTCCATATCAAATGCTAAAGTTCCCATCTGGTCCAAGGATAAGAGATTTAAATCAAATTATAGATGGGTTCCTAAAGGCAGCATTCCAAAATCTTTTGTGAATTCCCCATTATTTGACAATCGTGATATTAGTTTAGAATCCATAAAATGTATCGATAGTTTGGGTCAACCCAGTTTTTGAATGGACTGGGTTCCTAAATCTAATTAATCCTGCAACTTGTGTAGGAACAGATGTGGAGGAATATCAGCAGACCCTGGTATGTTGATAGCGGTTGTTCCAGGCACATAACAGGCGACATGTCCCAATTACACGATGTTGAAAATTTTAATGGTGGATATGTTTGCTTTACGGGTGGTGAAAAGGGATAGATCACACACAAAGGGATTGTTTCCAATGACTTGTTGAAAATTGAAAATGTAAACTTTGTTCCTGAGCTCAAGCACAGTCTGTTGAGCGTTTCTCAAATCTGTGACAGAGGTTTTTCAACCCACTTCACGAAGAAGGAATGTCAGATATTGAAACCTGGTGTTGTCATCCCTGAGGAGTGGATTCTTGTCAGATCCGAACGAAAGAGCAGCGCTTATATCATCGACATGAATCACAACACTCCAGAAAACGTCACTTGCCTATTCTCAAAAGCTTCTGAATAGAGTGTCATGCTATGGCATCGACGTCTTGGTCACGCCAATGCGAAGAATTTGAATCGTCTTGCGAAAAATAAACTTGTCCGGGGGGCTTCCCATCAAAGATTTCATCACATTTGAAAAGTGTGTTGCCTATGCTCAAGGAAAACATCATCGGAAGCCACATCAGCCAAAATTGGTCAAATCCATTGACTCGCTCCTTCAACTGATTCACATGGATCTCTTCGGCCCAGTCAACGTTCTCAATATTAGTAAAAGCTCTTATTGTTTAGTTATAACTGATGATTACTCACGTTTTACATGGGTTTTCTTTTTGAAGCAAAAGAGTGAAACTACTGAGCTGGTCAAGAGATTCGTCACCTTAATAGAGAATCAAGCGAATCAGAAAGTGATGGCAATTCGGGGTGACAATGGGACTGAATTCAAGAATGCGGTACTGGATAAATTTTGTGCAGATAAAGGAGTGCAGCGTCAGTACAGTGCTGCTCATACACCTCAACAGAATGGTGTTGCTGAGCGTCGAAACAGAACTTTAATTGAAGCTGCACGCACCATGCTCTACTATTCTAAATTAACAGTGTTCTTTTGGGCTGAAGCAATCAACACGGCTTGTTATGTTTAGAACCGGGTCATCATCAACAAGCGCCAAATGAAGACTCCGTATGATATCCTCTATGGTCATAAACCATCTGTTGCACATTTTCATTCTTTTGGTTGTCCTTGCACCCTTCTTTATCTTGAAGCTACACCAAAGTTCAACTCTAAAGCAGATGACTATTACTTTGTTGGATATTGACAACGCCTAGTAATATCAAGTATTTTAGCGGTTGTTGAGCCCTATTCTTGGTGATTTTATATCATATATGCTGTGGTTTTCTCACATTTTTGTCAGTGCTAGTTTGGAAAGAAAAGTAACAAACAGGGGCTAAAATGCGTACAAAACGGAAGAAGTTTGGAGATAAAGACAAAAACAGTCGCCTGAACACGCGCGCCGCGGGTCTACACATTGGCGCGCCGCACTGAGTCAACGATGAGGCGGTGGGAAGAATTCAAATCATGAAAAAACGGGGATAAACTCATACGCGCGCTGCGGATATCAAAGCTGCACGACATGGTCACTTAATTTCTACAACGATAAATAGAGGCCATTAGGTCAAAATCAGAAGGCAAGGAACGACCCATAAGGTGGATCTGAAGCTTCTTTGACTCCAAGAGTCGCCATTCGTGGTATTTATGTTTCTTCACTTAGTTTTCACATTAGTTTAGTTGTTTTAGTAGTTTAGGTTGGTGTTTTTGGGTGTGACAACCATTAGCATTAGGTTGAAACTTCTGATTTTCGTTGTTTACTGTTTTGAATACTTTGGATCTGTGTTTTATGCAATCAATCATTCGGTTACATGTTTATTGGTGTTTTTGGTATTTTTGATGTTTGGATGTTCTATGCTTTTGGCTTGATCTTGGTTGTTTCTGTTTCTGAATTATATATCTGATTTCAGTAAGCAAGTTAGATTAAGTTTTGGTTTTAGTTTCATTTAAGTTTATGCTTGGAATCGGATTGTGTTTGGATTTTGGTTTTTGGATCGTTTTTGGTAAAATAGAGACTAGTCCCTCTGGTTGTAGCGTGACACTGCAACTGGTAATCTGTCACCTATCTTGACCACGTAACTCCTGTGGATCGACCCTGACTTCCACTGTACTAGTGAGAGTGATGTTTTACTATTTTTAACCGCACGACGACCTATGTATGTCAGATATGTGGGTAAAACTGCCTATAGGGTGTATAACAAGGTTACCAAACAGATCGTGGAATCGTTTGATGTACAGTGGCTAGAGGAGAATCAAACGGATGCTCGAGTTGGCCCCGACTGAATATTCAACTATGTCGAGTTGTTTAAGTCTTTTAATGTGTTTTCTGATGTTGTCTCCGGCACACAGCCAGGTCTAAATGGAGTCAACGGAGATGAAGATGAAGAAATCATTGCTGATCCTATCATACTGCCCTTGATTTTTGAAGATCCTATTCTTAACGATGCTGCATCTCCCGTTTCCACTTCGGTTTCAACTAAAGCTCCTGCTGACTCATCCCAGATTGTTGGCGAACCACCAGTTGCTAAAGCATATGCCACTCCTGAAGGCGTTATCAATTCTGAATCTCCTGATCTTTACAACTCCACACTCATGGACTCCCTCTTTCCCGAGAGAATTCTCGATGAGTATGTAGCCAGTACCTCCCAAGATTTCAGAGACTCTGACAGAGGTACTTCAGACTCAGGGAGAATTGAAAACATAACAAACCTTCCAGTTTCTTCTGCTTCGCTCGGGCATGCTATTTTTTCAATAGTTTAACGCGATCACCCGATTGATAACGTCATTGGCTCTCTTGAAGATAGGGTTCAAACCAGAAGCCAGAGCGGTCATGTCAACGAGTGCCTCTACTCATGCTTTATCTCGCAAATCGAGCCGAATAATGTGGAGATGACACTTAATGAACCAAGTTGGGTGGACGCAATGCATGAAGAGCTCAACCAGTTAGAGAAGCTGAACGTTTGGCAGTTGGTAGAATTACCTGAGGGCAAAAAGACTCTTGACACGAGATGGGTTTTTCGCAACAAGCAATATGATTCAAGAGTTATTGTGCAAAACAAGGCACGCCTGGTTGTACGCGGTTTCCGTCAGATTGAAGGTCTTGATTATACGGAAGTGTATGCCCCGGTTGCACGATTAGAAGCGATTCGGATTTTCCTCGCCTATGCCTCCTACATGAACTTTACTGTATACCAAATGGACGTTAAGACTACTTTCTTATAGGTGAGGTGAAAGAAGAGATTTATGTTGATCAACCTCCCGGTTTCGTCAACTCCAAGTTTCTGAATCACGTCTACAAGCTGGATAAGGCTCTCTATGGTCTTCATCAAGCTCCCCATGTCTAGTATGCAACATTGACGGATCATCTGTTACAGCATGGTTACACTCGAGTCACCATTGACCAGACGCTGTTCATCAAGCGTGAAATGTCCAACCAAATTGTCGTCCAGATCTATGTGAATGATATCATCTTTGGTTCAACTAGTGAGGCCTTGTGTAAAGAATTTGAGCAAGTGATGAAGAAGCGATTCGAGATGAGTTCACTGGGTGAAATGACGACGTTCCTTGGGTTGCAAGTAAAGAAAAGTTCAACGGGTATTTTGCTTCACCAAGGAAAGTATGTGGAGGATATTGTTGCAAAGTTCAACCTTAAGGATGCTAAAGTTGCTAACACTCCAATGGCTGAGCGACCTCTGTTGACTTCAGACCCTAATGGCCAATCTGTTGATCAAACATATTACCGTTCTATGGTTGGATCTCTGATGTATCTGAGGGCCAGCAGACCAGATATCGTTTTTGCAGTCTGCCAGTGTGCTCGACATTAGGCTAATCCTAAATTCTCTCATTTAACTACTGTCAAATGGATCTTTAGATACCTCAAAGGGAGACCTAAGTTAGGTCTCCAGTATCCAAAGAACCGTGAATTTGATCTTTATGCTTTTTCATATAGCAATTATAGGGGATGCGACAATGACAGAAAGTCCACTAGTGCTGGATGTCAATTCTTAGGAGACCGACTGATTTCCTGGCAATGCATGAAGCAGCAGACCATGTCAACCTCTACAGCTGAAGCTGAATATGTTGCTGTGTCGTCCTGTTGTTCTCATGTCATTTGGATGCAACATCAACTTCTTAACTATGGTATGAATTTTGTTGATACTCTCATATTTTGTGATAACGATGCAGCTATCCAAATTGTCAAAAACCCTATCCAGCATTCTAAGACCAAGCATATCGACATCCAAAATACATTTTATTCGAGATTGCTACGAGCAAAAAAATTTTCACACAGATAACAATGTGTCGGATCTGTTTACAAAACCATTTGCAAAAGCTCGGTTCGATATGCTTGTTGAACTTTTAATAATGATACGTTTCGATGACTATTAAATTAGTTCTGTAAATATTATACTCTATTTTTGTTTAGTTAAATTTGTTCATGGTTTTTACTTCCGTAATTCTCTTCCATGCATAAATTTATGGGGAGAATTAAAAACAAAACAAAGATTACAAAACATTAAAAATACAAAAATATTTTCCTTTTCTTTATGTCTTTATTTTAAGAAAATTTAAAAATCCAAAAACATTTCTTACCTACCGACGACGCACCGAGTAATACCATTCACTGCTGAGGTAACACTTAAGTGCTAGTGGTACTTACTGTTACACCATACTAAGTTTGAAGCACTGACAACCTTTCTCAACCAAATCTAAAGTTTTCTTCTGCAACAAAAACTTCTAGAAACTTTGAGGGAAACCACTCAGAGTCGAGAGTTAAAAAGTCTATGCCGATGGTTAGATTACGTACCGTAATCTATCACACGCACCAATTCATTCTTAACCATCTCTAACTTTCTGCTGAAAGAAATAGATGATTCATTACTTTAAACCAAGTAGTGATGATATTTCGACACTCTTTGCCAGTGATCTCTGCTACAACACAAGTAGTAGATGTGAGGCATCAACACAAGTAGTGGTACTTACTGTTACACCATACTAAGTTTGAAGCACTGACAACCTTTCTCAACCAAATGTAAAGTTTTCTTCTGCAACAAAAACTTCTAGACACTTTGAGAGAAACCACTCAGAGTCGAGAGTTAAAAAGTCTATGTCGATGGTTAGATTACGTACCGTAATCTATCACACGCACCAATTCATTCTTAACCATCTCTAACTTTTTGCTGAAAGAAATAGATGATTCATTACTTTAAACCAAGTAGTGATGATATTTCTACACTCTTTGCCAGTGATCTCTGCTACAACACAAGTAGTAGATGTGAGGCATCAACAACCACTCTTACCTACAAAGCTTCTAAATTCAAGAGTTGGATGACTTAGTGTAATAAACCATACACTGATGACAATTCGAAAGTCTAGCCGATGGGTATGTCTAATAACCAAGACGTATTACATGCTTATACCACTATTGACCTAAACTTCTTCTAAATAAGATGCTCGTGATTCAATGTGATATTACCTCGCATTGATGAAACATCGAAACTCTAGGTCAGTGATCGTTGTTGTTTACCACAATAGCTGTGAGACCCTAACAACTTCACCAGATTCAAAATTGGCACTAGGATGGTACACTCCGCAGAGTTTGGATACCATTAAACGTCTCGCCAATAGCGAAGTCAACTTGTTGACTTGTCAACTGCATTGAGATCTTTGATCAAGGATATGTAGGGGCCTACATCAAAACGGCCACGAGTATTTCACCGATACTCAAACAATCGCAATGCGTTCCCCCAGGTTCACACAGATACTGCAAGAACTCTCATTCTGAGCCAAGGATGAATCCTTGAACAAATGTGTTGAGAATTTATAACTCCGTGACCCACAGGATTTACGGTCATTGTCCGTATCGAGAAGCGTCAGCAAGAAGTGAAGTTTGAAAGTTTCGACACGAACATTTGTTCCCGAAGAAGGCGAAGCTTAATTCCATGTGACAAGCTGCTTGAATTCCTCCTCAGTCAGTTTGTTGCTACATTCGCACCTTCATGTGATCTAGAGTGAAGACTTGAAGATTCAGACTCCAGTCAAGATCAATGTCAAATCAGAAGCTGGATGTGCTGATTCAAGACCTACGCTGAAGACTGGCTAGCCCAATGAACTTCAAAGTCAAACCTGAAGATAGTCTGATACCGAAGACAAAGTTGTCTCTACAACGCGCTGAATGCTACCAACATCTATACCTGTCACCTACTAAGGGGGAGATTGTCATGCAAAAGGGAAGATTGTTGAAATATTCTACAGTGAACAACCGAAGTCAAGATCTAGACAAAGCTCGAAGAAAAATGAAAGCATTAAACCAAATAATTTATGTTGGTTTAATCTTTGCATTTAATCAGACCAAATCCAAGGAGTTTCTAGGATAAAATGAAGATTTTATGGGCCTAAATGAGGATTTCGGTTTGGACAGAAATCCAGTGGGTTTTCGGTGGTGATGACCGAAATCCTTGTGAATTTCGGTTGGGCTGTGGAGGTTTTCGGTGGGCTTTTATGGAATGGGCTTAGGGTTTTAGCTAGGGTTTTCGTAGAGTAGATAAGGCAATGTAGCCGTCCTTATCTAGGTTGGTTGTTTTTGGAACTTGTGCAAGTCTAGAGAGAATATGCATTGTTCAAGCAACCAAGAACCTTATGTACTAGTTTTTTGGATTAATCAAAGAGTGCATTGAAGGTTTAATCTCTTGTGTTTGATTGATTAATTGATACCATTCATAGATCTAGGATTGTTTGGGACGTACACTCGAAATGAGACTTCTCGCAGTATCTGTGTGAACCTGGAGGAACGCACTGCGATTGTTTGAGTATTAGAGAACTACTTGTGGCCATTTTCATTTTGGCCCCTACATATCCTTGATAAAAAATCTCAATGTAGTTGACAAGTCAACAAGTTGACTTGGCTCTTGGCGAGACGTTCAATTGTATCCAAACTCTGCGGAGTGTATCATCCTAGTGCCAATTTGAATCCTGTGAAGTTGTTGGGGTCTCACAGCTATTGTGGTAAACAACAATGATCACTGACCAGAGTTTCGATTTTTCTTCAATGCGAGGTAATATCACATTGAGTCACGAACATCTTTATTAGAAGAAGGTTTATGGTCAAGAATGGTATAAGCGTGTAATATGTCTTGGTTACTAGATATATCTATCGGCTAGACTTTCGAATTGTCATCAGTGTATGGTTTATTACACTGAGTCATCCAACTCTTGAATTAGAAGCTATGTAGGTAAGAATGGTTGTTGATGCCTCACATTTACTACTTGTGTTGTAGCAGAGATCACTGGCATAGAGTTTCAAAATATCATCACCACTTGGTTTAAAGTGATGAGTCGTCTATTTATTGCATCAGAAATATAAAGGTGGTTAAGAATGGATTGGTGCGTGTGATAAGTTACAGTATGCAATCTAACCATCGGCACAGACTTTTTAACTCTCGACTCTAAGTGGCTTTACTCAAAGTGTCTAGAAGTTGGTGTTACAGAAGCAATCTTTAGATTTGGTTGTGAAAGGTTGTCAGTGCTTTAAACTTACTATGGTATAACAGTAAGAATCGCTAGCAATTAAGTGTTACCTCAGCAGTGAGTGGTATTACTCGGTGCGTCGTCGGAAGGTAAAGAATGTCATAGCAAGTTACGGTAATAGTGAGTCACATCTTTGACATGCGATTTGATCTGTATTACTGATTTGTATTTATTAGGAACATTGACGATTGTGCAAATTGTGAAAAGGAAAAATATTTTTGGATTTTTAATTTTCTGAAAAGAAAGACATAAAAAAGGAAAATGTTTTTTGGATTTTTTAGAGTTTTGTATTTTTTTTGTTTTGTTTTAATTCTCCCCCCTAAATTTGTGCATGTGAAAGAATTTTGAAAATAAAAACCGTGAACAAGTTTAACTAAACAAAAATAGTGTACAATATTTATAGAACTGATTCAACAGTCATTGAAACGTATCATATCCAGTTTGGTACGAAGTTACCTTTTCAATCTTCAACACATATTTAGTTACGATCCCCACGTGATCTTTCTATTCTCTCCTTTCCCGCAAAGGACACATATTGCGACACCCGTTTTCTGGAACGTCGTAATTTGTGGGTTTATGATTTAAGTAATAATAATAATAATAATAATAATAATAATAATAATAATAAATCTAGAAATCAAATTATAAGTTTGAGGGGCTTAATGGTTATTAGTAGAAACTTGTATTGAAGATATATGGAATTAAAGGCTAAAAGAAAATAGTGGAGGATAATTGAGGGACCATTATTGCTAATTGGCAATAGTTGCATGTTTCATAGGAGAATTGTATCTGTGCGGCTGAATTATTTGGGAAGGATGGCCCACTTGCCAATTATTCATTCTTCTCTCTTTTTCTCCCTCATTCTCTTTCTTTTTTTTCTGCCATGCTCTTTTTTTTCTTGCTGCTGTGTCGTGGCGAGGAAAACGTGGAAATCAAGGTGTGGTGTGCTCGTGATCAATGAGGATAAAGGCAGCATGTGATCGGGTGAGGTATGTGGCGTTGTTTCTTTTTTTTTTTTTTTTTGTTATACCCGAGGCATACCACCACCAACACAGCCCCACCGTGGGATGGGGTGTGTGTGTGTATGTACTCTATTGCTGGAGGTTGGGTGATGGTTCTTTCCTTCCTTATTTGTAGCCATGGTCCTAGGTGGTGCTTGATCTTTTTTGGGTTGTGCTAGCCGGTTCCACACATCACATACACTTGTGTGCATGTTGATGTGTGTGAATGATGGTTTAGTTTGTGTAGTTGTTGATATGCATTGTGGTATTTCCTGATTTCTAAGCCTATGTGGATGTCTATTCAGACCTTTTATGGTCTTAATAAGGTTCTTAATGGGTTTAGGGTTGACAACCCTAACCCCAAATGTTATTAGATGTGAACTTTTTAAATTCCCTGTTTTTGGAAATATTTTGTTAAATCCTCATTAAATCGTAGGAATATCCTTTAAATCCAAGCTTTATGTCCCTGAGTTCGTAATTTTCTCTAGTTTCTTTCCTTAAAAGGGTCTGAGTTGATTCAGACCCTAAGCCATGTGGAATTGCCCATTTCCACTAATTGGTCCAGGTGCTGTCAGATTTGGTATTCTGTATTGTTAAATTCATATTAAAATGTACAAAACTCGTTTTGGTGCAAGGCCAGTGGCCTTAGTTCCGTTTGTAAGTCTAGTTTTTCCTTACCAAATTTTAGAGTTTAGTTCTTAAACCATTTTGAGAAATTAATATTTCTTTAAAGGGTGGTTCATTGGGTGGACTATTTGTGGCAGTCAAATTCTAGAATTTTTCTTTTATTATTGGAAGGGGCAAATGACCTGAGGTCAGGCCCTATGACCTTGCCCTTGGGTCTAGTTTACCCATTATTTTTATTGGATTTTATTTTTAAACTCTCCTTGGTTTAATATTGCAAATCTTGTCGTGGGTCCAAAATTCAGCTTTGCTGTCAAGTCTTCTTTTGTGGTTTTTGGTCTTGGTTACGGGCTTAGAGTTTGTAGCGGATGTTCGGACTTACATATGCTTATTAAAGATAATTAATAACCTCAATGATGTAATTATAAGGTAAAGGGAGGGTGTAGTGGGACACGGTACCTGTCGGGTATCGGGAAAAGTATATATATACTTATATAATTATAAGTAGTAAATGCGAACGTTAATCCGTTCTAAGCAGTACCGTGTGGAATGTAGGACCGGGGAAGAAGGAGAATTCTTGAGTATCATGTGGCTTGTGTGTGCAACTTACTTCTACTTATCAGGTGAGTTTCTCACTACATTGTGTGGACGTTATATGTGCTTTACTATAGTTATGTGTGCTTGTAATATGTTTGTGGATAGTACTAAGTTGTGTGCAGCTTATTAATATTTTACTTTCCTGTTATAGTTGTATGTGTTGACATTATGGTGTGTGGTTAGTACTAGATGTGTCTAGGTCTAGTATGTAGATAATACGGGCTCGACGTACTGAGCAAAATAGGGTGGCTCGACGTACTAAGCAAAATAGGGTGGTTCGACGAACTGAGCAATATGGGGTGGCTCAACATACTAAGCAATAAGTTGGCTCGACGCAATGAGCAATATAGAGATGCCGGCAAGATGCACTGAGCGGATACGCATGGCTCAATGAACAGAGTATGTGCGGCTCGGAGTGCTGAGCGGTGGAGCATGACTCAATGTACTGGGTAGACTAGGTTATGTGTTTATTTTATTGTGTTGTATGGTTGTGTCCTACGTGATAGGGGTAGAGTATGTGTGACTGATATGTCGTGTATGTGTTGGAACTCACTAAGCTGTGTGCTTATCCTTTCCCTATTAAATCATTGTTGCAGGTTCTTCAAATGTGGGTGACGGCAAGGCGTGACGTGTACACACTCATGATGCTTCTTTTGAACATTTATATTGAATTGACTTTATCTAGTTTGACTTCCCCTGTCGGATTAATTTGATATTGAATGTTTTTGGACTAATTAAAGATTTTGAGTTGTGAATGTTTATAAAATATAATGTGTTCTTACTGTAATTGTTGTATTGTTTGTTTTTAAATTTGTAAAAAAAAAAAAAAAAAAAAAAAAAAAAAAAAAAAACTGGTACGTTACAAGTTGGTATCAGAGCACGACTTCAGTGAATCATACTCACTTGGTGGCTTTTGATCTCAAGTTTGAGGCTTAAAAGTTTTCTTTAAAAATATTTTTACAAGAAATTATAAGTTGTTTTTTTCAAGTAAGGGGTTAAATGAACGTTGTAGCGAAGACGCAGTGTGTACCGCCAGCCGACGCCAGTGGGAAAAGGTTTAAGTGCATAGTCTTTGTTGATGTTTTCTATAATATATGATGTATGTATGCTAGATTGCCTGCTAGAAAGCATATATTGATGTATAGTTACTTGTTGCCTGATATTGTGAATGAATGCTAGTGTTGATAGGTTGTTTAAGGAATATCATTAAGGTGTATGCAGTAGGAACTAAATAGCCTTAGAATACGTGATTTGGACTTAATGTATGTTCTTTGTTTGGTTGTTGCCTTAGGGTAAGGTCTGCTATTCAAAAGTCTATTTAATTTTATAATGTATACGACTGCGCATTCACGAGGCGACTCGTCATCATTGGAGAAAGTTCCGTCTTAGTTAGAGTAGCAGGATTGGGGTGGGAATCCTAATATTATAGGCATGTGTAGGCATATGATTGGTAGAGGCATATGTGTCTGAATTCTCGATGAGAAGCGAGTTGGAGACTTTAGGGCGGGTCTCGGAACAAACCTGGATAGGTGTGGAAGGTAGTAGTAGAGCTCCTATTATCGAAAGCACAGGATCCACGTTTGAGTCGAGAACTGGTCAAGAGGAATCCAATGAGCTGAGGGTGAAAACAATTAGCATATTAGATGTGAGTGTTAATGAAATGTGTTAGTCTTTGACCATTCTATTGTTGAATGGTGATCTTGGGTTCAGTGGAAACAACTAGGGTGCTGGTTTGGGTGCCCATATTTTCTGAAAAATTAATAATAATAATAATAAATCGAAGTAACGGACTTGGACTTTAGTCCAAGTGTGGGAGGAATACAAAATTAAGGGAACAACATGAATATTGTTTATAATCGATGAAATTATTAAAATTATTGTAACGCGTCAATACATTTAAATATAATGTTATATTTACAAAATCTTTCCCTGCTAGAGTATGACATTGTGAGCGAATTGAATTAGATTCAAATCTTTCCATGGGGTTAATATTGGTATTAATTCACTCAAAAAGCTGAAGCCATGATAGATCACCTGCTAAGTCTTCAAAATTATCTTCACTTATAGGCTCGAGTAAATCAGGTTTAATGCTACTCATACCAGAATCAAATGGCAGATATTGCTGCTGTGTATGAGTTCCTGATGAAGCTTCCTCCATTTTCTGAATCCTTATTTTCTTATATGCAGCCTCATGAGCAGCTTGTCTCAACTTCTTTGTGGTGTCTGTTAAACCCGAGTGTGAACCTTCGATTATTGCTTCTTTCTCCTTTTCTAGATTGGGAATTACATCTCTCGACAATTATGTTGCTTCATTGGAATTATTACCAGATTCCTGTGGCATAAATAACTTCAGTAATTACAACCTTATAATATAAAGGAATTAAAAACAAAAATGCAATTCTTTACCTGAGTACGATCAATAAGAGTTTGCAGACTCTTAATCTGTCGTTGACGCCAACGTTTGATACCTAACTCCCTACAACGTTTCTTCAACCGTGTTGTTCCAACGTTGAGTTCCTGTTGGGCCCTATTTTGGTGGTTTATGCTTTACTATTTGCTGGGTATGTCTTTTGGGCTTGTGTAGTTAATTGTGGATTTGGGCTAAAGTTTGTTTTGGGCTTGTATGCCATTGATAGTATAAATAGTTTTCTTGTTAGCTCATTTAGGGGTTGGGTGGCGTGAAGAGCCTTGTGAGAGCTCTAGTTTTCATGAGTTTCATAAGTGTGTGTGATCATTGTACCAACATTTGAAGATAATCAATTACAAGTGCATTTGATCATATTTTGGTGATTTCTACTTCATCTTATTTCTTTTCTTGATTGTTTTCAATTGGTTTTCCGCACCATTTGAAGATTTATTTGATTAGTATTGTTATTGGTGAAGATTGGGACTTATAATTGGTATCAGAGCGAGAAAACAATTTTTATTGTTTTGATATCAATCATTTTTCGAGAAAAGGATTGAGTGTTTGAATTTTTTGGTGTTTTATTAAAATACTCACTGTTCATCACGTTCATTGAGTGTTCATCGTGTTCATCGGGATTTATTTTTGGAAGATTCAAATCAAATCGCTAAGTTTATGGAAATTCATGATTTTAAGGATTGATCAGTGAGTATTGAGGTTGATCGGTGCACTTTAAAGGAGTTTCTCGATGCCTCTTAAGGGTTAATCGACGACACAAGGTGGTTACTCGGTCAACTTTAGGTCAAACACTGGTTACTCGTTCAAATGAAGTTACTCGGTCAACTTTGAATTCAAAAGGATTGCTCGGTCCAACCTTAGTCAACAGACCAAGTTACTCGGTGTTTGTAAGGTTATTCGGTCCATCTTCAACCGAACTGGGTGACTCGGTCAAGTTGGGGTAACTCGGTCCAAGTTACTCGATCAAGCCTTCTCACCGATCAACCGGGTGACTCGGTCAAACTCGGTCAACTCAACCATTTTTTGGTCAACTCAGTCATTCCTTTTACGCATGTAATTTTTCATTTATTTAAAATTGAAATTGAAACTTAGGATTAATTTTTTTTTAAATTAAAAATAAATAAAACAAAACAAAAATATTACAAAATGACCAACGAAACAAAAGATTTGTGCAAAAGTTCATGTTGCTTAGAATGTGAAACAAAAATAAAAAGTTATCGCGAGATAAATGAGAACCTTGTAAGGGAAATTTTCGAACTTGAAAATCTGAATTATAATCTAAAGAAGAAAATTAAACCATTATAAGAAAAACTAGATGCCTAAACAAATTATTTCAAATTATTGGAAAACGATTACAGTACAAAAAATTATCTTCTCAAATTGGCCAACGAAGACATTGCCAAATTGACTGTCGAGCGCGACTCATTGAAAGCCAAAGCTCAAGATAAAGTGTTTGTTTTCAAAAAATTCGAAGGGTCAAGCACGATAGTTGAGTCAATGATAGAGTCTCAACTCAAATGGGATGAAAGTCAGGGTCTTAGGTACAAAAGTGTTCCACCCCCATTTACTTACAATTGTACCCCACCCCTTGATTTATACGATGTTTTTATCCCTGAAGAGTCGAGTCAGGTTAAGAAAGGTGTGCTGGAAAGTTCTAATCAGGGACTAAAAAATCTTCAGTTACTGCATCTGCTGAATGTTCAAAAGGAAATAATAATGATGTCAGAAATCCTGATGTGCACCAGCCAAAGAAACATGCAACAATTCATGCATGCAATTGTGGAAAATTTCAAAAGCCATCAACCTCCGGATCAGGCTACAGTTCACATCGTGGTACACATAAACGACCAACCTGCTAGAACTGTGGCACTCCTGGGCATATTGCAAGAAAACTGTTTCCAAAATGCCAAAGGTCGCAAAAAGATGCCAAGAGGAAGATATGTCCAAAGAAATTCCTCTAGATCTAATTCAAGGGATGGTGACTGTAATGTTGCAAAGGCTAGGAGACAAACACAATGGATCAGAAAGAACAATTCAGCATCTTCTCAAAGATCCAGTTTTAGTGCATACTGGCAGTACAGACATAAATCAAAAGGCAAACAAACTCCAAAGACAAAAACAGAAGTATCCAACCAGTCAGTCAAAGTGAAATCCAGACCAAACTATTAGTGGATACCCAAAGAGAGCACTTCTAAACCCTCACTCTATTCTGTTATTTCCTCAAATTCTATTCTTGACAAACATGATATGGTATGGAATCAAGTGTTACAGTCAGACGGCAATGGCAAACCCATTTACAAGATGGACTAGGTTCCCAAAAGGAACTAATTCTACATTATGTGCAGAAGTAGCCATGGAGGCATATCATCACACCCATGTTTGTTGATAATGGCTATTTCATGCACACAATGGGAGACATATCTCTATTGTGATTTACTCTAACCTTTATAGAGAATATGTGTCTATTTTGGAAAAAGACATTGCAAATCTTCATATGGCATCTCATCAAAGTCTCTTTATTGCAGAAATTCGGTTTGATCTCTCCAATCTTATCTTTCACTCTAACTTGTTGTGCTCATTATTGTTTGGATTTCTGTTTTGTGACAAATTTTGTTTTTTTCTTTGTTTTGTCTCCCTCTGTGCTTCACTTGAGGGGGAGTAATTTTTCATAAAATCAAACAAAAATCACAAAACTTTAAAACTAATAAAAATAATAAAAAATAAAATAAAATATTTTTTATAACTTTCATATCTTTCCTTCTAGCAAAATTAAAATCCAAAAATATTTTCATTTATTTCTTTGTGTGCTTACAATTCTCAGAAAATCAAAACTGAGTGTGTCCATTGATTGTCCAATCTTGTCCTGAATGTCAGTTTGTTCCTGTTTGGAAATGGTACCCATGTAGATAAATATAGCTGTTTTAAAGTCAAGTAAAATTTATACTTGTTGCAAAATGAGATATTTGGAATGAGGTGTTGTGTAGAAGGTTAAGGATTTGTTTAAGGATTATAAATGTTTAATTGTGGTCGCCTATCTGGTTCATGTGCTATCACCATGAACTTAAGTTCATTAAACTTCAAGTTGTGGTGAGAATGTCTTGTCTTAGAATTGATGTCTACTTAATTTCCTCTACATACATGGTTTATCAATCTTAGATTTCCCAAGGATATGGGTCTGAGAGAAAATTTTAGTATACTATCTTGGTCTGCTGAGTGTGTCCAATTGTCACAACTCACACTAAAGTAGTGTGTGGTTAGGCTAAAAGAGGCCAATGTGTGCACATGTCAAAAGGGTCATTAGGATTAAACTGAAAGAGCCACAAAATCAGCCCATCTAGAGACCCTAAAAGAGGCCAATGAGCTCACATGTTTAAAGCCTAAGGAGCATCAAATTATTTTGTATAAGAACTCCTGGAAAAGATGCCAACGATGCACAAAAGAATGAAAACTTCTTAAAAGATGCCAATGTTGCACAAGGCAAAAGAGTAAGGAAAACATGTAAGAGTTTGACTAAAATGGAACTTAGACTTCGGGAAAGGAGTCAGTTAACCAAAGAGTTTCTCGATTAGAAAGGGGAGATAACATGTGTATGTTATGGAAATTCTGTTTGAGAGATAGATTCTTGAGACAAAACCCTCACTCAAACTGAAGACACTGGAAAAGCCGTTTCAAATCGAAACGAATTTTAAGATAATTTCCAGGTTGGCGATTCTCTTGACACAATAACGTTTCTCCTTTTATAAATCCTAAATTTGTATACATGTCATTTTAATAAAGATTGTCTGTGATGCAACTGTGTGAGCTTTATTAGCAAATGAAAATGTAAGCCTGTTCTGAAAAAATCAACCAAACGTGGAACTAATGTCATTCTTGACAGGAATACTTGGATTGTTGACAGCACGGTTGTCAAATCAATTTAAATTTTAGTTATGTCTAAAAATCAAAAATTTCCTTAAATCTTTTATTTAGGGGGAGAAAAAGAAATTTTAAATTTTTTTTAAAAATTCACATAAAAATTGAAAATCAAATAAAAATTAAAAGTCTTGAAAATCCATCAAAAATAAATTTTAAAATTTGTGAAAATTCAAAAAATTATTTTAGTGTTTTCTAATTTTATTTTAGTTTTAATTTTATTTTTTAATTTGTCACGAATATTGAAATTAAATTTTAGGGCCGATTTTTGTTTTGGGTTATGGTTCTTCGGTGGGTTGTTGGGTCGGTTAATCCGATCATGTGGGTTATTCGGGGTATTTAAGCTTTTTATCCCACCGTTTTTTCTTTTTACGAACCCTAATTCTCCGCCTCTCTCTCTCTCTTGCGAACACCATCGTCGTCTTCACCGCATCTCCGTCTCTCTTTCTCTATTTCTCTAAAGTTTGCTCCGATCTAAAGCTGTTTAAGGTTCAAATGATTTCATTTTTTCGTTTGTTCGGTTTAATTTCTCGTTTTTGCAGGTTTTTCGGGGCATCTGTGTTATTCGGTGTCGAACTAGGGTTTTTCGCCCCTCGTTTTCGTCATCATCCCATCCGGGTTGTGAATCGGATTCGAATAGGACCGAACAACCTCCGAGATCCAACCCATATTCACCGAACAATACTTCCGGACCGAACAACCTCGCTTTGACCCGTTTTTGACCGGTTTTCGTCTGGATTTTATCCAACCTGCACCGAACAACCATTTTGGACCGAACAACTCCACGCGCACCGAACAACTCATGTTTGATCGGTTAATCAATTTTTGGGCCGGATAATTCTATATTGGACCGAACAACTGAATTTTTGGGCTAATAATTCATTTTGGGCTGTTCAGATCCATTGAATTTAAAACAAATTAAATTTGGACCTCGTGTACACATTAAACTGAGATAAATGGGCTAATAAATTTTCGAGATCGATGAAATTAAAGTGTTAATTTTTTTATTAATTATTTTATTTCAGTGATTTTGGAAACTTGTTACGTGTTTAAATTTTTTTGTGAAACATTTTCTAACTTAGTCAGTTTAGTGCAGATTCAATGGCTGCTGAGGATTGTCTAAAGAACGTGCCTCACCACAACATCCCAGGCTACTTGGTGGACCGAACCACCATTTTGGACGGAACAACTCCACGCACACCGAACAACACATGTTTGATCGGTTAATCAATTTTTGGGCCGGATAATTCTATATTGGACCTAACAACTGAATTTTTGGGCTAATAATTCATTTTGGGCTGTTCAGATCCATTGAATTCAAAACAAATTAAATTTGGACCTCGTGTACACATTAAACTGAGATAAATGGGCTAATAAATTTTCGAGATCAATGAAATTAAAGTGTTAATTTTTTTTATTAATTATTTTATTTCAGTGATTTTGGAAACTTGTCACGTGTTTAAATTTTTTTGTGAAACATTTTCTAACTTAGCCAGTTTAGTGCAGATTCAATGGCTGCTGAGGATTATCCGAAGAAGGTGCCTCACCACAACATCCCATGCTACTTGGTGGAACTGTCTGGAGAGCACAAGGATGATTTCCAGTCCATGATAAATGGTTTAAACAATTGCCGGATCACTCACGCACTTCGCGTGAATCCAATCATCTGCGTTGATCTGATAGATGCTTTCTGGAGAGGTGCTAAGATCAAGAAGGTGGAAGGAAGTGCTATGACAATCAACTCAACCATTCAAGGAGTTGAAGTTGTTATTTCTGAACAAGTTATCCGTGAAATGCTTCAATTTGGTGATGAACATAGGCTTCCCATAGAGTACCCAGTGGAGAAACTGAAGAAAGGGTTGGATCTGTTGAGCTACGAAGTAAATTTCCCATCCACAGCCAAGAAGATGCTTCCTCCTTTCTGGAGATTCCTAGCACATACCGTTGTGACATGCATATCTGGAAGAAAAGGGGTATCTGATGAAATCAGCAAAGTTGCCACATCCACTATTGTCTCCCTTGCACTAGATTGGGAGTAGAATTACTCAAAGTTTGTGTTTGAAGAGTTCCAGAGCAACTTGCAAAAGCCTAAGAAGGATCTATTCCTGATGTATCCCAGATCCCTCTAAGAAATCTTTGATCAGAGATACCCACAGCTCCAGAGGACTGACACTACACTGGACTTGAAGCTCATGAGTCCTCACACATTTGCATTGATCAAGAAGAACAGGAAGAATTCCTACACGGGTACTAAGAAGTTAGTGAAACGGGGCAGATTTGCTGAAGAAAATGTTGAAATACCTGCTGAGGTGCCTGTTGTTGATGCACCTGCAGCCACAGCTCCAGAAGCTGCCCCTACACCTGCAGCCTCTGCTGACCAAGTGACTACTACTCCATCTGCAGCTCCTGCTGACAAAGAAACAGATGAAGCACCAATAGTTCCAAAGGCCAAACTGGTGTTTGGATTTGAAGAGGCAATCGACATTTCTGACGGTGAAGAGAAGGAAGAAGAAAATCTAGGTGATGATGAGGTCATTAAGCTCTCTGAAAAAGAGCTTGATGATATTATTGAAAATCTCTCTGGTCCCATTGATAAAGAAGGTAAAGCTGAAAAGAATGTTTCCCAGCAGTCTTTGTTGATTCCTCCTCAACAAGACATTGCTGCTACCGCTGCAGAAGAAGAAGAAGAAGAAGAAGAAACTCATGAGGAACCGTCTGCCAACCCGGTCCAATTCAAACGAAGAAGACTAGATCCAAGACCTGGAGTCTACCGTCTAGAGCCACCCAAGGACACAACTGCCACCATTCCCACGCCCACTGAACCAGAGCCAAACCAGGTAAACCTTTCTGTTTAAATTCCCATTATTCAAGATCCACGCAGCCAAGAATACCCAGAGATAGACAGTCCAATGTTTGACTCCAATCCCATGGAGTTAGACAATCAGAGCCCTATTCGAGAAGCCGTTCACGAGCCTTTTACAGAAGAAGTGGTAATCCCGACCACTGAGTTTCAAGCCGAAGGAAGTTCTTCTGGTCCCACTCCTGCATACACTTCAAAGGGCAAGAACATTATGCCAGATTCAGAGTTTGTTGATGTGGTCACTCTTCAGAATCGAGTTTTTAAACTCGAACAACAAGTTGCTGCAAAAGATCTGAAGATTAGCAATCAAGAGTTACTGATCGGGAATCTTGATGTAAGGCTGGCAGATGTTGAAAAAGAAAATGCTGCCAAAGCACTGAAAAGTACCCAATTGGAAGCAAACTTGGGTGGTTTCTCTGCTCTGCTTCTCGATGTTAGAGAGCGACTGACTCTAAAATTTGGCAATGATTTCTTTTATGCTACTGCTGAGGAAAACCTACTGCTGATGCCTGTAGCTCAAGACCACGCTCTCCTCTCTGCACAGTGAATATTGATCAATTCATGGCTGCTGGTCCTCACACTACCGAGGATAGGAGAGAGGAGCAACGCCAGAGAGATCTTACAAGGGCTAGACAAGGAAAGACTCTCCTCAGACTTAATGCTAATCAGCGTGCTTTAGACAATGATGAGCCTACAGTCTTTATCACAGACCTGTCTGAGAAGTTCTCTGACAGATATGGAGATCGTTCTAGGATAAAGTGTTGGGGCTTTATTGAGTTAAAGAAATTGTGGTGGGTCAAAAGAAAATCGGGGAATATAGAATACTACGACCACGCCAATAGGTTCACTTCATGGACCAGAGTGGCTTTAACGGAGTTATTCAATTCTAATTTCTTCAATCCGTCTAAGGATCCAAAGGCCACGCAATTCTATAATTTCTTGCAGAAACAAGTTATTACCAGTTTTGAAACCATGAGAACCGCAAAAACCTTTCTCAGGAAGCTATATGGTGAAAGAGATGCTAAAGGTGTGCGAGTCAAGTGTGTCTTCTGGCCTGCCACAGATAAACTCAAGGCTATCCCTATAACAAAACTTCTTCCAGACAATTCTCTTCAGAACATGGTGTAAGACCCGTTCCACCAAGGCGCGGCTCGGGCAGATCCGTGGCACGGCTCGGGAAGAATCTGGATTCGCAAATGATTTGTACGCACGGCGCGGATCGTAGTAGATCGCGACGCGGGGTGCCGCAGATGTGAGAAACCCTAATTCGGATTCAAATGCCTATATAAAGGGACCCAGCCCTAGGGTTCACGTTTTTGGAGGTTTTCTGGAGTAGAGGTGACTAGTTTCGACAGAGGCTCTTCGGTTTCGAGGCTTTGAAGGTTTTGGGGGATTAGAAGAAGGAGATCCAACGCGAGAGAAGGCTTGTAACGGATCGTGGGCATCACTCTGTTTTTCAGAAGTAAGGTAAGAAGATTTACTCTTCTGACTTTCCATTTCATGCCGTCATATGGTGTTACCCATTGGGTTGTAGCCTTAGGTGACTTGTAACACTTAGGGTTTGGACTAAGGACATGCATGGACTTGCATGTCCATAAGGAAGTGACTTAGGGTAGTTTTTGATCCTAGGAAGGGTATAGAGAGGAACCCTAGCCGATGGATGTACTGATTAAGAGCTAATATGATTTCAGATTAATACGACTCTGCGACGCGGATTGGCTATGTCAGCGACATGGATTCGGCTAAACCCCGTAACTATGCGAAGATAGCCGCGACGCGTAGGGTGAGGAGCCATGCCGCGACGATTGACAGTTTGACGAGGAAATTACTTTCGACCCTTGTTTGGTGGCAAATGTTGGGTCTGACCTTTAGGCAGGTCTATAGGAGTCTGGTCAGTAATTAATATGTTGTGTATGTGGGATTTAGGTGATTGGACGAGCTTAGTGGGGATATTAGAGTATATCCGTGTAGTTTCGAATCAGGTGAGTATCCTCACCTTACTATGTGATGTTGCATGTTAGGCATCTTGTGTGTTATTTACAGTTATATGATTTGTTCTATATTTGTGATTATTTTTTGTTGGGCTTAGTACTGATGCGTGTCCCCTCGTAGCTGTTGTATGACGAGTTGGACTATTGCCTTGTCCCATAGCTATTGTATGATGGGCTAGGCTATAACCAGGAACCCATAGCTGTTGTATGATGGGTAGGACCGCCCCTTGTCCATAGTTGTTGTATGATGGACGCCCGTAGCTGTTATATGGCGGGTAGGGTCGGGTCGTTCTCGAGGACGGGTTGTTTAATGTGCGGGCATGTATGGTAATTTGTGGACTCACTAAGCTTTGTGCTTACCCGTTGATTTTATAACATTTCAGGTATTTCAAATGACAAAAGGAAGGGCAAGGCTTGACGGCAGCGCATCGCATACACAAGACTTATTTTTAATGATTATGTTATGATTTTCAAATGCTTTCGCTGTTGGTTTAATAATTATGTCGAAACAGTTTTACTTTTTGGAATAAAGATTTTGTTGGAACCTTGGTAATAAATGAAATTTTATAATTGTGAAATTAGGGTGTTACAAATTGGTATCAGAGCCTTGGTTTGAGGGATTTGGATGAACTGTATTGGGAATCCAAACTCAAACTTAGGACAGAGTGGTTTTGATAAGAAATTGATTTTTCAAAAGTTAATTAAACGAAAGATGATGCGATGCGAACCGTCAACTGAGCTCATGTAAGTTTTGTGATTCCTAATTACCCATGCCAAGTTTGTATTATGTGAGATATATGCTGGGATGTAGAATTGCCTAGATAAGATATTCTATAGACTGCTTGTGCAATGTGCCACTTTGGACTTTCATGCTAGTGTTGTTAGGTTGCTTAGTGAATGCTAGTAGGTTATGTACAATTAGGACATGATAGCCTAAGAATTCTTGGTCTGGCCTTACTGGCTGTTCCTTGTTTGGTTGTGACTTTAGGGTAGGATCAGTTATTCAAACGTCTATGTTGAAACAAAGATGTAGGATCTAGATTCAATAATGCGGAAAATAACAATAAACAAGAACACACACGATATGTAGAACTGATGTCGAATGATTAACATGCAACTCAAGAACAATTCAAGAAGAACTATTCTGTATGAGTGCCGTAAACGATGATTACAAAAGTTAACCCTAATTAGGTACAAGCATGCCTTATAAACTAGAACTAAGTATGGAAGGACAGGCCCGTTCCATAACGAACAGCTAAACAAAAGGTATAAAATCAGGCGCTAAATAATAACCGCAATTGACTCAATCTATTTTGACCTAACAATCTCCCCCTTTGAGTCAAATTGCGAAGAGACTTCATTCATCAATTTCAGGTTTCGGAATCTTGAGCTCTTTTTCAAATATTCTCAGAATCAGAAGCAGAATCCTTTTTCAGAAAGCCATGTACCAGGTCAGCATGTCATTGAAGCATTTCTTGTCATTTTCAGAGTTGACAGAAGTTTTGTTGACAATATCGAGATTTTATTCAATGCTAGAGACCGGTACAAATGTTTGTCTCTCAGAAAGAACATCCTTTTGACTGAATCATTACCTTCCTTAGAGGGATAGGTCACATTCCACTCTTTGGAATTAACTTTTCCGAAACGTCTTCACTTAAGATCGGAAGTTGGATTCTCAGGCTTGGCTTCTGGAGTAGAGTTTAGAAGTGCAGCAACTTCTATGTCAAGTTTCGAAATTTCCAAAACATAACCCATGAGCAATTTCTTGACGTGCTCAGCCAGAATCTGATGATCGGGAGCCCTTGACAGGATGTTAAATAATGAAATCCAATCAAATGGATTCATGAATGGAAGATCAGCTAAGGTAAATTCTTCCTTCTCAAGATCACTTCCCCTTCGTGCTAAGAAAATAGCATTTCGGAAAGGAGAAGTTACATGAGGCATTCTTGGAGTCAGCTTAACTATCTTCTTTAAGCTCCAAGAAAGATATTGCTCGTTGGAATTGTTCAGATAGAAGTTGAAGAGTATTTTGTTTACCATTGAGCGATGTTGAGTGTTGTTTATCAATTCATCAAAGCATCGAATTAAGAACACTCTCGCAGTCATTGGAAAATCAAACTGAGAGTCCACTGGGTTGCTGATGCCATATGAGCAGATTGGCTGCAACCAATTTTCGATGGACTCAGTTATAGCGTCCTTCTTCATTCTCTCAAAATCCCATTCAGGAAAAAGCAACTTCCTGGTTTGTAACAAAAGTACAACTTCTTTTTCAGCTGCTTCTTTTGCATCGAGCTCTTTATTTACCCTTAAAATTTCATCAAGTTCCATTTCTCTCTCAGCCCTGCATAGCGTAGCCTTTTTCGAGAGCTCAGTCTCATCTTCTTCATCATCATCTTCTCTGATCTTCTTTGATTTTCATTTCAAAGGACCGGCAGAGTCGGATCTTGGTTTCGGAATATCATCAGCAGACTTTTCAGCCTCTGGTTCATTCAGATTCCCAATGGTAGAGAGGAGCGGATCCTCTTGAGAATTCTTCTGAATTCCTTCTTCATTTTCTGTGGAAATATTTGAAGTTCCCACATTAGCAGTCGGATTCTCCTTGGTCTAATCATCCTACATATTGGCAGTCGGATTCTCTTTCTTGTTTTGATCAGATTCATCGTCGTCCTTATCCTCCATGTCTCCCCTTGTTTCGGAATGGCATCGTCGTCCGAAACACCCTTGATTTTAGCTAACAAGAGAAGAACCGGATGAAGCTTGTTTGTTAGATTATTGCGAACAAAAGGAGTTAGAATCGGATCATTTTCTTCGATTAAGCGATGAAGGAAGGAATCAATATTGGAAGAACAGTTCCGTAATGCTTTGTTTTGAGAAACAGCAGATGTCAAGACTGATGTTCTATGTTTGAGATCAGCCTTAAGAACTGTTAGTTTTGTAGTCTTCGAGGCCAGTTGATCCATGACCTCGTTCTCCATGGCAAGGTCGTTGATGAGTTTATCGACTTTGGTGTTCAGTGAGGAGATGAGTTCCAAATTCTCCTTTTTCAGATCGGAATGGAGAGTGGCAAAAGCTTCGTTTTCAGTCTTCAGAGACTCAGCTAGACAAGTGATGACCATTTGCATTTTGGTGTTATTGGCCTCATGGGAGTCTCGGAAGTCTTGCATGAATCGGAGGACGTCAGTCTCCAACATACCAATCTTGGTGGCGGCGTTTTCCAACTTGGTTTCCGATTTCTCAATTTTGGAAGAGAATTCTTTCATGAGCTTGATATTTTCAGTTATCAATGTTTCAACATGAGAATTGTGGATTTCTAGCTAGGATTGCCAGTCGGAAGTGGAAGGACCCTGATTGGCTTGAAGTAATTTATCCAACTTTGCTGACAGTTCTTGGAATTGCTCCTGCGACATTGGAGCAGTAGCGTTGGAAGCATTGAAGCGCAAATTGAAAGGGGATTCAATGTAGTCAACCATATCATCCTGATCATCGTAAATCAGGACATCCTCTTCTTCTTCTTCTTTGGAATGAGGTTCTTGAGGTTTGGGTGAGGGACTGGTCTTTCTTTCTTGAGAAGGAGATTTGGGAGGTGTAGAGTTGTGAGGTGGTGTTTTTGGTGGTGGTGATTTAGGTGGTGGTGATTTAGGTGGTGGTGATTGAGGTGGGGTTGTTTTCGGAGTGGGGTTGTGAGGTGGAGTTGGTGGTGGTTGATTAGTGTCTGCAATGGTGTCACCTTCAACATTATCATCAAAGTCATCTTCTAAAGGATTGATGATATGTTGATCATCGGAATTGTCGTCTTCCAAATGATGTTGCAAGACAAACTTACGAAGCCTTCTTGATCGTTTGACTGGCTTCTCGGTATCGGACGCAGCACCTGTTCCCTTGCGTTTTACTATCTTCTTTGGATTCTCGAGCTTGTCAAAAGCAGCTTGATGCTTTTCATCAAGACGACGGACGACAAAGGGAGTTTTTAAGCTATAGTCAACGACACATTTGACGTCGTTCGGAACCCGACTGGTCATGGCAACTGGAATTGTGCCTATGAATTCGAAATCCTCCGCTTTGGTGGTAACGAAGGTGGTAGTTGGTAGAGTCGGAATTACAGCCATAACAGAATCAGTCATGACATGAATGTCATGCTTCAAGATTGCCCTGTGAACAACAAGGGACCAAAAGCGAGCACAAGAGATCTCTATGTGTCGAAGTCTGTAATTGACACTGTCAACGAATTGACTCCACAAGATAGAGCCAAAGTCCAAATTGACATCATGGTAGAGACCATAGAAGAAGGAGTAGAATAGCTTACTTGCACTATCGGTGCCGGTGGTTCGTTCCGAGAAGCTCTTGACCAAGATTGTGAATAGTGCATTCCAGTGAGGAGGTAAGCCCTTCTTCGCAAATTTAGACAATTGGGTGATATCACCCTTGTATCCCATCTGGTAAATGAGACGAAGTAGGGTTATTGGCTGAAGAGATTCAGGATCAACCATGTCGCTGGTGTCTGTAAACCCTAGAAGTTTACCAAATCGAGATTTCGATATCTTGGTCTTCACCGACCCAACTTCAAAAGTTACTATCTCCTCCTGCTTGTTGTAGAAGGCGGTGGAATAGGCGGCGGAGAGAAGAGCAATGGGGACTGATGCAGAATTAGTCAAAGCCTTGGAAATCCTCGAGTATTTTAGACACTCGATCATTGGGCGAATCGGTTCATTGTAATGAGAAGAATTAAGATCAATAACCATGTGCTGATTTACTTTGATCTTCAGCATTAAAGTGGAAGAAGTATTGTCGTTGGCTGAAGAAGAACCTGCCATTGAAGAGAGCTTGAGAGAAGATTTGTTTTGAGAGAAGATGAACGTGCTTTGTGAGAAAAGTTTGCGTAGAAGAGAGAGATGTATCTTCAAGAAATCATTTATATATGCTTTGGGATTTCAAATGGAAAGAGAAAATCTAAAGAAAGTCGATTCAGTTTCCCCAAATCACGCTTTATGATGATGAGTAGCCCCCAAGAGTTGCTATGTCAGGCGCGTGAAAAGCGAGAAATCAGCTGAGAATCAGGATGACGTTGTAACTGACACGTCTTGATGACGTCACCCCAAAATTTAAGAATTTGCGCCTGATGAGAATCTTATCACAATGAAACCAGAGATAGAAAAATCAATAGCGATTTTTGTGCAAGAGTGTGCCAAGTAAAAAGAAGTAAATCAAAATATATCTGGGAGATCTGTGATGTCGGAATGACATGAAAGTAGATTGATCCCGGGCAATGATCTCTTCCTTTGGAATCAAGAGAGATTCGGAAGTGCTTGTATGGTTTCCCGTTGAATTATTATCACATGATTGTTAAGAATCATTGAAAGGTATCTTTTAAGATTGGGGTTCTCTTTGGGTTGGTTTAGCTTCCTTCCGAATTCCAAAATATGAGAGGTGTCTGAAATCGGAAGAAAGTACTTGTTTGACCGGTGTAGCCATTCATAACAAGCAAGGCAGGATATGTTTTGTCTAACTTAGGTATGTGAGGAAATCTCAAGAAAAATAAATACTGGATCTTGGGGGTAGAAATAACCTGGTTGAGATATATTTCATTAAGATCACGTATAAATAAAAAATTGAGATTTTGCAATTGAAGACCGTTAATTCCATAAAGGTGATCGGATTTTTGGGTTTCATTTAGAAATGTGGTGAGGACACTTCTGAAATCATTAACACAGATTTTGAGTAACCATCAGTTTTCAGTGGTAATGCTGAAAACCTTCATAAGGGTTACAGTTATATGAAAGTGAGTTGGATGGAGAAATGATAGATGGGCCAAGAAGGGTAGGTGAGTCTTACAGCGCATCATGGTGAAAATGATTTGCGATCTTTGACTATAATTTCTGAAATCATATATTGAACTCGGTTTTAGTTTCAATAATCATCGAATTTCATATTTGGTACTTAAAGATTTGGTAAGAAGAGTCCCATCAATTCAAAAGTTTCATTCTGAACAAAAACAAAACAAAAAAAATTATTTTTGGATTTTTATAAAAAAAATTGTTGTATAGTGCTAACGTTTGAATCAACCATCATGAGAAAACCATTAATTTCACAGACGAGAGAGAGGGAACCGTCCAATCAGGTTTCCAATCAGCCGTCTCTGCCTTAATGACGCGCATGCAATAATGGCTGCAGAAACCATCATTACTCCAAAAAGTAATTTAATATCTATAATTGGGAAGATGAACCGGTATGTTTCTTGCCTATAAAAGGAAGTCATTTGTTAGTAGCAAAACACACCTAAGTAAAATTACCTTCAGAAGAATAGACAAATGGCGCTTCGTCTCAACAACCGTTTTGACAAGGTGGAGGTCAAGATACACGAGTGAGAGTACGCCGGTGGCATCTACAGTGGTGTTATCATGGAGGTGTGGAACCATCGCTACGAGGTGAAGATGACCACGCTGAATGATGACGAGAATGGTGGTCCGCTGTCGGTTCGCACCATTTATCCCTACCTGCAGCCTGTCCCCTGTCCCACCAAAGATCTTGGTGGAGTATAAACAGTTCGACCTCGTAGAGGTCTGGAACAGGCGGGGATGGTGGCCGGCGGTGATTACTCGCACAACACCCTACAACCAGTTTCATGTGGGACTGGCTGATGGAACTCGGCTCTTCGTGGATGAGAGCGAGGTGCGAATCCACCAGGTTTTCCACCTGGGTGATCCTCCCATGTGGCACTACTAAAAACTTTAGGAAGATGATGTATTTTCTTCTTTTGAAATTATGTACTGCCTTCTTTTAGTTTATAATAAAGTTGCCATCTTTTGTCTTCTTGATCTTTTTCTGCAAACAAAACACAGCGAGAACATACAAAAAGAAACAAAATAGACATGACACAAAAAAAAAACAAAAAAAAATACAAAAAAATGTTAACGAGAAATAAAAATGATTTTGGAATAAAATCACACATAAACAATCAAACAAAATAAAAGAAAATCTTTTTGGAAAAATTTGTATATAAAAAAAAACTTTGAGAAATAAAAATGTTTTTGCTGTTTTAATAAGTAAAAGTAAAACAAAGAGATATAAAAATATACAAAAGGATACATCCATTCCGAATCCATTGATTTCAGTTGCGATTCCGAGGCATTCCGAAATTCGGAATCAATCGGAACTTTTAGGTAGATTTCGGAACAGATTCAGCTTCCATCATTCCAAGTCCTTGAAGTATTCGATTGAAGGTGAGTTCAGGTAAGCCCTTGGTGAATATATCTGCCAGTTGATCTGCTGAGCGCACAAAATGAATTTCAATGTTACCATCTTCAACATGATCTTTTATGAAATGGTATCGGAGTGCAATGTGCTTGGTCTTTGAGTGTTGCACAGGATTGTGGCAGATCTGAATCGCACTTTCGGAGTCGCAGTAAAGAGGAATACGTTTCATACTGATTCCATAATCCCTCAATTGGTTTTGAATCCAAATGATCTGAGAGGTACAGGATGCAGCAGCAATATACTCCGCTTCAGCTGTGGAGAGTGAAACACATTTGACTTTTGAATCTCCTGTGAAGTAAAGTAGAGAAGTAAACCTATCATTTAACGACAAAGAGTAATGTCTGCTGCAGGTTTCTCCAGTGAAGGAGTGAGCTTAGTTCCGAAGGCCATCAGAACTTTGACTTTTGAATCTCCTGTCATCCCGAATTTTTCTACGAGAGATTTGGTGTAAGCTTCTTGATTGATGAAGATCCCATCTGAACTTTTCCTGATGTTGAGACCAAGAAAGAAGTTGATTTTTCCCATAGAACTCATTTCAAACTTTGTTTCCATCAATTTTCGAAACTCAGCTGTTAAGCTTGGATGGGTAGATTCGAAAATGATATCATCAACATAAATTTGAACGATCATGAGATGATTCCCTTCCTTTTTGCGAAAGAAAGTTGGATCGACAGAGCCTTGTTTGAATTTGGACTGCTTGAGAAAGCGAGTCAACGTTTCGTACCAAGCTCTTAGAGCTTGCTTCAGACCATAAGCTGCCTTATCTAGAACGTAGCAATGATCTGGATGTTTGCTACTGACAAACCCAGGCGGCTGTTCGACATATACGGTCTCTTCTAATTCTCCATTCAGAAATGCACACATAACATCCATTTGGTAGACATCGAATCCCTTGTGTGCTGCATATGCCAGAAAGATCCGAACAGATTCCAACCTAGCAATTGGTGCAAAAGTTTCTTCATAATCAATTCCTTCTTCTTGACAATAACCCTTGACTACTAATCGAGCTTTGTTCCGAATGACATTGCCTTCTTTGTCAAGTTTGTTTTGGAATACCCACTTCATTCCAAGGACAGAAGCATTATTTGGAGTTGGAACAAGTCTCCAGACCTTGTTACGTTCAAATTCGTTCAGCTCATCTTGCATAGCTTGGACCTAGTCAGCATGATCAAGTGCAACTTTGACCGTTTTGGGTTCGATCTTCGAGATAAACGAATTGAACATGTAAAATTCCTGAAAATAATGCGGTCTGTTTCTCTTTCAGCTGAGCTCTTGTGAGGACACCTGCTGATGTTTCTCCGATGATCTGAGATTGTGGATGATCTTTCATCCATTTTAACATTGGAGGGTAGTTCGGATCATATTCAGGATTAATTTCTGCGAAAATTTGTTCTGTTTCCGATTGAGCTTCTGATTGAGTGTCTGCATTGTTTTCATTCTCCCCCTGAAAGATTGCATGAGATTCGTTATTCGTAATACTAGCATGCTCCCCCTGGAAAATAGGAATTGGCCCTTCTGCCATGATGGATGATCCCTCCCCCTGGACAGGTGCTGAGTTTTCTCCTTGAGAGTGAGAATTGGAATTAATTGTCGGAGGATGGTTTTCTGTAGGAATCGGAATCGGAATCTCTGGATCGGGTGTTGTGTTGTTCGAATTCGGTATCGGAATGAATGATGCTTTTGAAGAGTTTTCGGATTCATTAACAGCAGTGTCTACAATTTTCAGAAATTCATCGAATAGATTCAAGAATTCCTCATACAAGTTCATGAGAGGAATTGTTGTGTGATTTGACTCAGGGAATATTTCTTGCGATTGATTTCCAGGATGTTGTGCTCTGGATTTGTAGTTGTCATCATAGGTGACATAGTAAGTTTCTTCAATTTTCCGAGAACGTTTGTTCAGAACCCGATAGGCTTTGGAAGTCAGCGAATACCCTAGAAAAATTCCTTCATCAGCTTTCTCATCCCATTTAATTCTTTTCTCCTTCGAGCTGAAAATAAAGCACTTGGATCCGAAAACATGAAAGAATTTCACGTTTGGTTTTCTCTTGTTGAGAATTTTGTAAGGAGTAAGAAGGAATCTTTTGTTGATAGTTGAGCGATTCTGAGTAAAGCAAGCTGTTGCGATGGCATCGGCCCAAAAATACAAAGGAAGTTTTGCAAAATAAAGCATGGTACGAGCAGCTTCACATAAAGAACGATTTCGTCTTTCCACTACTCCATTTTGTTGAGGAGTGTAAGGAGCGGAAAAGTTATGAGAAATTCCTTTTCAGACGAGAAAATCGTCAAGAGTTTGATTCTTGAATTCTGTGCCATTGTCACTTCTGATCATCCGAACTGGTTTTCGAAGAACTACTTCTATTTGCTTGATGAAGTTAATCATGTTGATCACTGCTTCTGATTTCTATTTAAGAAAGAATACCCATGTAAATCGAGAGAAATCATCCACCACAACCAAAACGTACTTGTTGTGAGCTACACTTTTGATTGTAGATAGACCACAGAGATCGATATGCAGAAGTTCCAGTGGTTCAATGATCGTTGTGTTGATTATTGTTGAGTGAGTCTTCCTGCTTTGTTTTCCGAGATCGCAAGCATCACACAATCGATCTTTGTCATACTTAAGTAGCTGTAACCCTCGCACTAGGTCACCAAGTACGAGCTTGTTAATGTCTCTGAAATTCATGTGAGACAATCGTCTGTGCCAGAGCCAGCTATCATCGTTTGCAACTCTGGTAAGCAAGCAGATGGCCGGTTTTCCTTTGATAGGCTTCATATCCAAAGGAAACATTTCACATTCTCGTTTTGACTTCAGAATCACCTTCTTTGTTTTCTTTTCTATCAGTTCAGAACCGTCTTCATCAAATGATACTTTGAGCCCTGCTCTGATGACCAGTTGTGAAACGCTGATTAGATTATGTTGAAGACCTTCTACATATGCCACTTTTCGAATGGAGAGTTCACCATTTGTGATCATTCCATATCCTTTTATTTCTCCAGTTGCGTTGTTACCATAGCATATTCTACCTCCATTTCGTAACGCTCTATATTCCCTTAGTTCTTCCCTTCTCCCCGTCATGTGACGTGAACAGCCACTGTCTATGTACTATTCTGGATCATACTGTTCGTGACGAATGACCTGCATAAATTAAAGAGACTTAGGAACCCAAACCATCATGGGTCCTTATGAGAATTTCTTGAAGATAGGAAATATGTTAGATTTATCAACCTAAAATGTTTTCTTCTTGAGGGGTTGATTTTTCTTGTTTTCAAAACGAAACACATTTGTTTTGGTATTTTTCCAAACTTCTTTAGCAAAACGAGATTTTATGGAAACATAAGCGTTAGGTTTCGGAATCGGAGTCCTATGACTACACAAACCTTTTGAGGAGATTACCGAATGGAAAGAATGTGCATTTCCTAAGGTAACGTTCTTTTGAACTTGAGAGGGTTTGGTTTTTCTGAGAATCGATTTCGACAGAGTTTCAGGATAGAGTTTGGCTTTTCCTTTCACAACATTGGGTTTAGAAATGGGTTTTAGAGAAGATTTCTTTGTAGTGTCGGATGACTTAGAGATTTCGACCTTTTTGACAAAGATGGGGGGTTTCTGAAAAGTTTGTTTTGCGGGTGAATTAGGCTGAGGTTTTAGAATTTGTTTGGTATCGACCTTTTGAGGGAAATTTGAAGTAAGATTAAAATTGTTTTTATTTCTCCAAAATTGTTTTCTTTCCTTCAAATTCTTTTTGTATCTAGCATTCATTTGTTTCCTTTTTGCTATATGCTCTTCAGGAGACTTATGAATGCGAGATGCTGAGGTTGAGTTTTTATTTGGTATATGTTTAGAAGTACTAGGGATGGAGTTCGGAAAAGGTGTTGTGCCACTCGTTCCTGGCTGTGAGAATGAATCTTTACGATTCAGAGATCTTGATATGTACTTGCCTCGGGACTTCTAAGAGGTCATATCGGAGACACCTTGGGTTTCATCTGAATTCTCAATTGGTGCTGACCAAAAGAAGGTATCACAACCATCAGAATTATCATTATCAACAAGTACTTTGAGTTCGGTAACATCTTTAGAGTTGAGACCTTGTTTAATGAAAACTTGGTTTGGAACAGTTTGAATTTTTGGAAAAACTGTTGCTTGTTCATTTAAGGCTTGCGGACCTTGATTTTCAACAATTCTAGCAAAAGTAACTGCTGTGAGAATGAATCTTTATGATTCAGAGATCCTGATATGTACTTGCCTAGGGACTTCTAAGAGGTCATTTCGGAGACACCTTGGGTTTCATCTGAATTCTCAATTGGTGCTGACCAAAAGAAGGTATCACAACCATCGAAATTATCATTATCAACAAGTACTTTGAGTTCGGTAACATCTTTAGAGTTGAGACCTTATTTAATGAAAACTTGGTTTGGAACAGTTTGAATTTTTGGAAAAACTGTTGCTTGTTCATTTAAGGCTTGCGGACCTTGATTTTCAACAATTCTAGCAAAAGTAACTGAATTTTCAGAAATCAGATTTTTCTTAGTTTCAGTTTGATCATTCACAAAAACAGAACAGTCAACTTCATCCTCAACTGATATTTCACTCATTTCACTTTCATCAAAGTCGGAAATATTCTCAGTGTTGAGAGTATCTTTGGAATTTAATTTTGAGGTTAACGAATGAAATTTCATAAGGGTGGCAGTTTTGATTTCTTCTTTATCATTTTCAGATAAATATTCTTTAACCATGCTTTTATGTTCTTTGGACTGAATATAATTTTCAATTTGTCAAGTCCGATACGATAGGCATCCGAAATAGCATCAGATGAAACAATGGTTTCACACCTGTAACATTCAGCATCAATTTCATCCTCTTTCAATTCAAGAAAGGGTAAAATCATTTTATGTAATCCCCTGCCTATATCACAATCAAGATGCAACTGGGTAATGTTATTGTAAAGACGTTTTCAATCAAACAAAAAATGTTACGCTGTTTAATAAGCAATAAATTGTCTCGCTAAACATAAATAACATTATCCTTAATTCTAACTAACTCCGACTCCAACGCATCGATTTTCATCCTCCTCTCCTCATTCTTAAGCGATATCCTGCTCAATTGATCATTTAGATTAGAATTACTAAGCCTTGTTTGTTTTAAACTATCACTGAAACTAGAGATAGTGAACCTTAGATCATCTAGTTCTTTATCGTAACTAAAGGAGCAAATATTTAATGATTTGAGAATAGAGTGTACCTTGTTTACGATAGCATCACATTCTTCTACCTGTTCCGAAACAGGCTTCGCTGCGAAACAGCTTGCTGACATTTGGCACCCATCTGTAGAGTACCCTCGGAAATCGGAGCTATCACCCTTCACCATCAGACACCTACCATGCATTGGTTTCCTCACTTCATCATCAACAGAATCCGTTGACCAAACTTTAACGACACCATAGTCACTATCTCCCTGCACTACAAAAGCTGATTTGATTGTAGAAGCGTCCTCTTTCTTCAGATCCGCAATCTTCTTTGCGTAGTACGCTTCATCTTTCACCTGCTCCTTCTTCTCTGTCTGCTTTTGGAGCAGGCAGTCTTTTATGAAGTGGTTCTTGCCTTTGCAATAGTGGCAGTCATAACGAGAGTCACCAACTAGCTTTTTCTCGTCATCAACCTTGGGCTTTCTTTGAATATCTTCTTTTGGTTTTTCTGAGCTAAATTTAGAGAAGTTTTTCTTGAAGAATTTATTGGGATTGGACACCATAAGAGCTTTGTCCTCCCTTGTCAGCTCTTCATCGGAAAGATCGGATTCTGAATCTTCTTCATTGGCCTTTTTTCCCTTCACAACAAGTGCAAGAGAGCCCATATTAGCTGTTGTTTTTAGTTCGGAAGTGATCTCTTTCTCGTGCGACTTGAGAACACCCATCACCTTTGCCAAAGTGTATGTTTTGAACTGCTCGTGTGCTTTGATAGTTGAAACAATAGACTTCCATTCAGATCGAAGACCATCCAGAAAGGTGACCTTTTGTTCAATGACTGTTCGGGCAATTTTCTACTTTAGCAGTCTACTAGGAAGATGATTATACCGGTTGAAGACTTGAATCAAAGTTTCATTGGGAGCTTGCTCAAATGATCCGAATTCGGAAAGAAGAGTAGTTTGAACAGAATGCTCAAGATCGGCATCCCCAGAATATAACTCTTGAAGTCTATCCCAGATTTCCTTTGCTGTTTCACAGGAGCTAACTAATCTAAGAGTATCGGATTGAAGAGCAAACCGAATGATTCTGAAAGCTTTGATGTTACACATGAGTTTGTTCTTTTCATTTTGAGGAATATTGTCATGTGTGACAAGAAGATCATTATATTCCTTTAGGGTTTTGATAACCCTCCTTGTGGCAGTGTGAGCGTAAGTTTCAACTGTGATCGCCTCCCATATAGTAGATCCATGTTCTTCAATACCAAGAACATAATCTTCAAAATACAGTGCCCATACTTCATAGTCTTGAGTGAAAAGGATTGGGATCCTGGTAGTAGAACCAATGCTGCTGGACAAGTTAAACGACCGAGTGTGTTGATCGTCAAGAACCATGTGATCTTGTTAAAGTTTGAATCAGATGTGTAAATGAATAAAACAAGAACAAGTTTAATTAGAAGATCAGAATCTGGTATTCAAAATCGATTAAGACGATGATGATAACCAGAAGGATCTGTGAACAAACTTAAAAACTTGACAGAAGAAATATGTATGAAGAACACAATCTCCTGCTCTGATACCAATTGTTGAAACAAAGATGTAGGATCTAGATTCAATAATGTGGAAAATAACAATAAACAAGAACACACACGATATGTAGAACTGATGTCGAATGATTAACATGCAACTCAAGAACAATTCAAGAAGAACTATTTTGTATGAGTGCCATAAACGATGATTACAAAAGTTAACCCTAATTAGGATACAAGCATGCCTTATAAACTAGAACTAAGTTTGGAAGGACAGGCCCATTCCATAACGAACAGCTAAACTAAAGGCATAAAATCAGGCGCTAAATAATAACCGCAATTGACCCAATCTATTTTGACCTAACAGTCTATCTTATTCCTGATTGGTGTGAGATTTAGGTCAAATGATTAGGCACCACGGTGCATGACCGCAGGATTCATAGGGAGTGGTTATCAGCATATGTGCGACAAGTTAGGAGGATGGTTGATGAACTTGGAACAAGGGCGAATATGTGTGGAAGGTAGTACCAGGCCAGTACTACCGAAAGCACAAGATTCACGCTTGAGTCAAGGGTAGTTAACCAAAGTCCTAGAAAGTCGAGTAGTTGGGTAAACGAGTGTAACCCGAGTATTAATATTCGAATTTTGCGATACAGAATGGCGATCACCCGAAGTAACGGTGGACCAAGTGCGGGTACCTCGAGTGGGGATAATTTGGTTGATGAGAACCTTCGCGACTTGATCGCTGCAGAGGTTTCACGAGAAGTGGTGACAGCAATATCTCAATTCTTTGGCACCACAAAGGCTGAACTGATGGCAATGCTCAAGGAGCGGCTGGCTGCACAGGGTTCATCGCGGGCCAGGGATGCAAGCTATAAGGATTTTTCGGCTTGTTCGCCTCCGATGTTCGATGGGGGCAGGGATCCGATTGTCAATATGCGGTGGATTTCCGCGGTGGAGGGTGCCTTCCGCACCTGTTCATGTCCTGAGAACTCCAAGGTAACATTTGCGGTGAATCTTTTGAGAGAAGGTACGAAGGATTGTAGGGAAATACGAACGAAAGATCTCACCCCTGCTCAGTTGGATGCTATGGCGTGGCCACAGTTCAAGGAACAGTTCAAACTGGAGTATGTTCCATAGGTGGAAATGGAACGCTTGGCACAGGAATACCTGAATCTGACCCAGACCACTGAGACGGTGCCGGAGATCACCAAAAAGTTTAATGAGCGAGCACTCTTCTGTTTAGAGTTTGCAGAAACTGAGCGCATGAGGATGACTCGATATTTGGTGATGCTTTGCACAGACATTTGGGTATTTGTGTCTACTGCTAGGCACCAAACTCTTACTGATATGATCGCGGCCGCTTAGGCCCGAGAGTTGGAATTGGAAACTCAACAAAGGCAGAAGCGTCTGGCGCCTACTCAGACTCAGCAGGCGTCAAAGAAGTTTCGAGGGGCAGATCAGGGAAAGCAAGGGCAAAGGAGCCAGGGTAAGGGTAATAAGTGTGGAAAGAATCATGAGGGGCGTTGTTGGGTACTAATATGTCATAAGTGTGGAAAGGAGGGCTACTATGCCAAGGATTGTCGACAGGAGGTCAAGATTTGTTTTAATTGTAATCAGGTGGGCCACTTCAAGGCCGAGTGTCCCCTTCTGACTCGGGGAACTGTCCAAAATCCAGCACCCACTACTCTCCGAATTACTTATGGTATGCAGGGGAAAGGGGAAACCCTTAAGACCAAGGGTCAAGCATTCGTCATGACCGCCGAGGAGGCACAGGATGCGCCCGACATCGTTACGGGTACTCTTTCTTTACTTGCCTCATGTTTTGGAGTACGAATTTAATGTATTGATTATGCTTGATTAGGAACATTCTTAGTCAACTCTACGCCTACTTTTGTACTGTTTGATTCGGGTGCTAGTCATTCTTTTGATTCGGACTCTTCATCGCCCGTTAGAAGTAGAAATTACGGATGATAAGACCGTGCAAGCGACTAATGTTTATCGGGGATGTGAAGTAGTGATTCAAGGAATAAAGTTCCCGATCGATCTCATCCCTATACCGTTGAGCGACACTTGTGTTATTATTGGTATGGATTGGTTGGGTCAGCACGAGTCATAGATTGACTGTAAGAACAAGCGAGTGTGGATCCAAACCCCAAGTGGGGGAGAGCTAGTAGTACAGGGAAAAAGGAGGAATCAGGGTGCGACCTTCTGCTCAGCTGCCTGGGCACACAGACATTTTCAACATGGAGGCTCGGGATTTGTGACATATGTTTTAGACGCACGAGAAAAGAAGTCCCAACAGAAAGCAGATGATATACCGGTGGTTCGGGATTTTCCTGATATCTTTCCCGAGGACCTGCCTAGTGTGCCACCGGAGAGACAGGTGGAATTTAAGATCAAATTAACTCCCGGCACGGCTCCGATAGCTAAAGCACCGTATCGTCTTGCACCTCTAGAGATGTTGGAGTTGTCTATTCAACTACGGGAACTACTGGATAAGGGATTTATTCGGCCAAGTTGCTCGCCATGGGGAGCGCCTATTCTATTTGTTAAGAAGAAGGACGGTTCAAATAGAATGTGCATTGATTATCGCGAGCTGAACAAGCTTACGGTAAAGAATCGGTATCCGTTACCTCGCATCGACGATTTATTTGATCAGTTGCAGGACGCCTCGTGGTTTTCGAAAATTGATCTGCTGTCAGGGTACCATCAAATGCGAATGCGAGAGGAAGACGTCCAGAAAACCGCTTTTCGGACGAGGTACGGCCACTTCGAGTTTGTAGTGATGCCGTTTCGACTTACCAATGCCCCTGCAGCTTTCATGGACTTAATGAATCGAGTGTGCCGACCGATGTTGGACCGATCGGTTATAGTTTTTATTGATGACATTTTAGTCTATTCTCGGAGCAAGGAGCAGCACTTAAAGGAAGTATTGGAGACTTTAAGGAAGGAGAAGCTTTATGCGAAATTGTCGAAATGTGATTTTAGCTGCGAGAGGTCCAATTCTTGGGTCATATTGTCAACGAGCAGGGAATCATGGTAGACCCGGCTAAGGTGGAGGCCGTGATGCAGTGGGAGGTCCCGAAGATTCCCTCGGAGATTAGAAGTTTCTTAGGTCTAGCCGGTTATTATCGTCGTTTCATCCAGGACTACTCGAAGGTTATTGTACCTTTGACTCGGCTAACTAAGAAAAACGCTGCTTTTTGATTGGGTGAAGAGTAGCAGCAGGCTTTTGAGACTTTGCGGCAGAAGTTATCTAAAGCTCCTGTTCTGACGTTGCCTGAAGGGATGGAAGATATGGTAGTTTATTGTGATGCATCTATCTCTGGGTTGGGAGCAATCTTGATGCAACGAGGCAGGGTGATTGCTTACGCCTCACGGCAGTTGAAGCCCCATGAGGTTAACTACCCTACTCATGACTTAGAATTAGGAGCTGTGGTATTTGCTCTCAACATTTGGAGACACTATTTGTATGGAGTGAAGTGTACCATCTTCACGGACCACAAAAGCTTGAAGTATCTGATGGATCAGGCAAATATTAATATGAGACAGAGAAGATGGTTAGATGTATTGAAGGACTATGATTGTGAGATTCACTATCACCCTGGAAAAGCCAATGTGGTGGCGGATGCTCTAAGTCGTAAGGTTACGGGTGCGCCCCTACGGGGTACCTGTCTAAGATTGATGATTGTGACACCACTATTCGAGCTGAAAAGGGAAGCTCAGGTGGAAGCAAGCAAGAGCGAGAATCAGAAAGGTGAGAGAATTGTCGGTCAATTGTCAACTATGGTCAAGGATAACAAAGGCTTGTTAACTCGCTATGAGAGAATTTGGGTACCTAAACTTGGTGGGGTTCGTCAAACTCTATTGGAGGAGGCGCATAAGTCCATGTTCTCTATCCACCCTGGGGTGACGAAAATTTATAGGGATCTGCGTGAATATTATTGGTGGCCCGACATGAAGAGGGGAGTAGCTTGGTTTGTTGAAAGATGCATGACCTGTCGTAGGGTCAAGGCCGAGCATCAACGACCTCATGGTAGATTACAGCCTCTTGAAATCCCAGAATGGAAATGGGAGCACTTCACAATGGATTTCATCACGAAGTTGCCAAAAATCCCTCGACAAATGGACACCATTTGGGTTATCGTGGATTGATTGACTAAAAGTGCTCATTTCATTCCCATCCAAGAGACCTTTTCTGCAGAGAAATTGGCTATGGTCTACATAGACGAGATTATCTCACGGCATGGTATACCGGTCTCGGTGATATCCGACCGGGATGTCCGATTCATGTCTAGGTTTTGGAAGAAGTTTCATGAGGAATTAGGCACTCGCCTTCATTTCAGCACAACATATCACCCTCAGACGGATGGGCAGAGTGAAAGGCGATTCAAACGCTGGAGGATATGCTTAGGGCATGCGTTATCGATTTCGGTGGGAGTTGGGATTCTCGTCTCCCTTTAGCTGAGTTCTCTTATAATAATAGTTATCATGCGAGCATCGACAGGGCTCCTTTTGAGATGTTGTATGGAAGGAAATGTCGGACCCCTGTTTGCTGGGGCGAGGTTGGCCAGCGGGCGTTGGGTAGCACTGAGGTAGTACTCAAGACTACTGAGATAATCCAGAGGGTTCGAGAGAGGTTATTAATGGCTCAGAGTCGACAGAAAATTTATGCTGATAGGCGACGGTCCGATCTTGAGTTTCAGGTTGGGGATTATGTCCCTCTAAAGGTGTCGCCTTGGAAGGGAGTTATTCGTTTTAGGAAGCGAGGAAAGCTTGGCCCTAGGTACATTGGACCATATCGAATCGTTGCACAAGTAGGTAAGGTAGCTTACCGGTTGGAGCTACCCGAGCGGCTTAGCCAGATTCACGACACGTTCCATGTTTCGCAACTCAGGAAGCGCATTACCGAGGAAACTACGATTGTGCCTTTGGAAGATATTCAATTAGACGAACGCTAGAATTATGTGGAGCGACCGGTTGCTATCATTGAAAGGAAAATAAAGACTTTACGAAATAAAACAATAGGGGTAGTTAAGGTATAGTGGCAGCATCGTAAGGGGTCTGAATGGACTTAGGAACCCGAGGAAGAAATGCGGAGGCATTACCGTGAGTTGTTTACACGCACGGATTTCAGGGACGAAATCCATTCAAGTCGGGGATAATTATAAGACCCGTTCCACCAAGGCACGGCTAGGGTGGATCCGCGGCGCGGCTCGGGAAGAATCTGGATTCGTAAATGATTTGTACGAACGGCTCGTAATAGACCGGGATGCGGGGGGCCGCAGATGTGAAAAACCCTAATTCGGATTCAAATGCCTATATAAAGGGACCCAGCCCTAGGGTTCGTTTTTTTGGAGGTTTTCTGGAGTAGAGGTGACTAGTTTCGGCAGAGGCTCTTCGGTTTCGAGGCTTTGAAGGTTTTGGGGGATTAGAAGAAGGAGATCCAATGCGAGAGAAGGCTTGTAACGGATCGTGGGCATCACTTCGTTTTTCAGAAGTAAGGTAAGATGATTTACTCTTCTGACTTTCCATTTCATCCCGTCATATGGTGTTACCCATTGGGTTGTAGCCTTAGATGACTTGTAACACTTAGGGTTTGAACCAAGGACATGCATGGACTTGCATGTCCATAAGGAAGTGACCTTAGGGTAGTTTCTAATCCCAGGAAGGGTATAGAGAGGAACCCTAGCCGATGGCTGTACTGATTAAGAGCTAATATGATTTTAGATTAACACGAGTCCGCGACGCGGACTGGATATGTCAGTGACGCGGATTCGGCTAAACCCCGTAACTATGCGAAGATAGCCGCGACGCGTAGGGTGAGGAGCCACGCCGTGGCGATTGACTGTTTGACGAGGAAATTACTTTCGACCCTTGTTTGGTGGAAAATGTTGGGTCTGACCTTTAGGCAGGTCTATAGGAGTCTGGTCAGTAATTAATATGTTGTGTATGTGGGATTTAGGTGATTATACGAGCTTAGTGGGGATATTAGAGTATATACATGCGGTTTCGAATAAGGTGAGTATCCTCACCTTACTATGTGATGTTACATGTTAGACATCTTGTGTGTTATTTACAATTATATGATTTGTTCTATATCTTTGATTATTTGTTGTTGGGCTCAGTACTGACGCGTGTCCCCTCGTAGCTGTTGTATGTTGAGTTGGACTATTGCCTTGTCCCATAGCTGTTGTATGATGGGCTGGGCTATAACCGGGAACCCATAGCTGTTGTATGATAGGTAGAACCACCCCTTGTCCATAGCTGTTGTATGATGGATGCCCGTAGTTGTTGTATGGCGGGTAGGGTCGGGTCGTTCTCGAGGACGGGTTGTTTAATGTATGGGCATGTATGGTAATTTGTGGACTCACTAAGCTTTGTGCTTACCATTGATTTTATAACATTTCAGGTATTTCAAATGACAAAGGGAGGGGCAAGGCTATACGGCAGTGCGTCGCATACACGAGACTTATGTTTAATTATTATGTTATGATTTTCAAATGCTTTCGCTGTTGATTTAATAATTATGTCGAAACAGTTTTACTTTTTGGAATAAAGATTTTGTTGGAACCTTAGTAATAAATGAAATTTTATAATTGTGAAATTGGGGTGTTACACATGGAGTTTTGGGCTTATGATCCTACTTCCTATACTGCCGTGATCAAGCTTAAGCATAATCAGATTTGTCTGATTGAGCCCAAAGACTTGCTGATGTTTCGGGAGAACGACATCAAGAAGCTTTCACGTACGCGGATCTTGTGTGAGAGTCCCATTTTGGAATAGACGGCTAAATCCTACATGGTGGTTGCTATAAAGATTGCTCCTAACGGCTATTAGTATGGAGGTTGGGGCAGGGCTACTACGAACTTAATGGAGCTTGGTCTTTGAAGAAGAAGAAAGCAATAAACCAAGGGGGAGATTGTTGGGCCCTATTTTGGTGGTTTATGCTTTACTATTTACTTGGTATGTCTTTTGGGCTTGTGTAGTTAATTGTGGATTTGGGCTTGTATGCCATTGATAGTATAAATAGTTTTCTTGTTAGCTCATTTAGGGGTTGGTTGGCATGAAGAGCCTTGTGAGAGCTCTAGTTTTCGTGAGTTTCATATGTGTGTGTGATCATTGTACCAACATTTGAAGCTAATAAATTACAAGTGCATTTGATCATATTTTGGTGATTTCTACTTCATCTTATTTCTTTTCTTGATTGTTTTCAATTGGTTTTCCGTACAATTTGAAGATTTATATGATTGGTATTGTTATTGGTGAAGATTGGGACTTACAGTTCCTTTGCAGCTTGCTTAATTGGCTTATTGAAATGCTTTGCTATTATTTCCCTACTTAATACATGTCTGGAACTGCTTCCACTGCCAACTACTATGTTTTTTGAACTCGAAGGTTCGAATCCAGTTGTACTATTATCATTATGGATCATTTGAACATGATCCTGATTTTCTAACCCAAAGATAAACAGTGATTCAGAAACATTAGTTTCTTCTGTCAGAAGTAATTGTTGGTTTTCAACCATGAACTCAGGATTCTAAAATCCCTCTAGATTCCATTGGATCATCCGAAGGTGATCCTGGTATTGAAAACTACCCCCAAACTCGGGATTCATTTCAATACTGTCGTGATAAATTGTCTGAATTTGATCATCATTCTGTATGTCAGCCATGAATCCTTGATTCATGGGGATAATCCCACTGCCTATTGAGTGCACGTACATGAATGGATTATAATAAGTTAGACCATCCATAAATGGATCTACAAATAACACATGTGAGATGATAAAACAAAATTGAATACTCATAAAAACATCGTTCAAAAGAATTTAACCTGAAAGAAGATATGGAGTCTGCTCAAGTGCAAAATCTGAAGATGAATGCACTGGATCTTCCGAATTAATGCTCATCTGGGGAAAAACTTCCAAATCACTTTGGAGTTGCTCCATTGATAGTATATATGGAAGTCTGTACCATATTTGAGAATCAATCAAAACATTAGAAAGATAAACGAAAAAAATAGATAATAAATGTCTAGAATGTTAAGGTCACCGAACTCCGGGAAAAACTTCCAACTCACTTTGATTTGAAATACCCTCTTCTCGCAAGAAACCAGGTCCAGAGTTTGACAGATTGCTTATTGAAGATCTGTTTTCCATGACTCAACTTTAAATATGAGTTCGTTTACGAATAAACTAGTGGTAGGAGAGGATGAGACCGAAAAGATTGTAGATATGGATGATACTATATACCCATTTATATAGTATCTTGCAGCTGGAACTGAAAGGACAACCCACGTTTTTATTACCGAAATTCAAAACATCTACAGTAGGTGCGATCTTTTCACTACCCTAAGTGTCATTTTTTTCAAAATTCGCTGCTTGACTCCGGTGAGAACGGGATAATGAAAAGACTTTTGGAATGAAAATGTATATCTCCTGGTAACGAAGATAATTCATATAATTTTCAGTGTTCATTTAAAAATGAACTTATAAGAACCGTTTGAACCTGAGCATTGTATGCAGGTTTGTGGCGTGTTGATCTTGAGGTGTTAGAGCGGAATTTCGTGGACGAAATTCTTATAAGTGGGGGAGAGTTGTAACACCCATTTTCTGGAATGTCGTAATTTGCGGGTTTATGATTTAAGTAATAATAATAATAATAATAATAATAATAATAATAATAATAAATCTAGAAATCAAATTATAAGTTGGAGGGGCTAAATGGTTATTAGTAGAAACTTGTATTGAAGATATATGGAATTAAAGGCTAAAAGAAAATAGTGGAGGATAATTGAGGGACCATTATTGCTAATTGGCAATAGTTGCATGTTTCATATGAGAATTGTATTTGTGCGGCTGAATTATTTGGGAAGGATGGCCCAGTTGCCAATTATTCATTCTTCTCTCTTTTTCTCCCTCATTCTCTTTTTTTTCTGCCGTACGTTTGTTGCTCTTTTTTTTTCTTGCTGCTGTGTCGTGGTGAGGAAAATGTGAAAATCAAGGTGTGGTGTGCTCATGATCAAGGAGGAGAAAGGCAGCAAGTGATCGGGTGAGGTATGTTGTTTCCTTTTTTTTTGTTATACCGGAGGCATACCACCACCAACACAGCCTCACCGTGGGATGGTGTGTGTGTGTGTGTATGTACTCTATTGCTAGAGGTTGGGTGATGGTTCTTTCCTTCCTTATTTGTAGCCATGGTCCTAGGTGGTGCTTGATCTTTTTGGGTTGTGCTAGCCGGTTCCACACATCACATACACTTGTGTACGTGTTGATGTGTGTGAATGATGGTTTGGTTTGTGATAGATTTTGATATGCATTGTGGTATACCTGATCTCTAAGCTTATGTGGACGTCTATTCAGACCTTTTATGGTCTTAATAAGGTTCTTAATGGGTTTAGGGTTGACAACCCTAACCCCAAATGTTATTAGATGTGAACTTTGTAAATTCCCTATTTTTGGAAACATAATGTTAAATCCTCATTAAATTGTAGGGATGCCCCTTAAATCCAAGCTTTATGTCCCTAATTTGGTAATTTTGTCTTGTTTCTTGCCTTAAAAGGGTCTGAGTTGATTCAGACCCTAAGCCAAGTGGAATTGCCCATTTCCACTAATTGGTCCAGGTGCTGCCAGATTTGGTATTCTGTCTTGTTAAATTCATATTAAAATGTACAAAACTCGTTTAGGGGCAAGGCTAGTGGCCATAGTTCAGTTTGGAAGTCTAGTTTGTCCTTACCAAATTTTAGAGTTCAGTTCTTAACCCGTTTTGGGTGATTAATATTTCTTTAAAGGGTGGTTCAGTGGGTGGACAATTTGTGTCAGTCAAATTCTGGAATTTTTCGTTTATTATTGGACGGTGCAAATGACCTGAGGTCAGGCCCTGTGACCTTGTACTTGGGTCTAGTTTACCCATGATGTTTATTGAATTTTATTTTTAGTTTCTCGTTGGTTTAATATTGTAAATCTTGTCGTGGGTCCAAAATTCAGCTTTGCTGTCAAGTCTTCTTTTGTGGTTTTTGGTCTTGGTTACGGGCTTAGAGTTTGTAGCGGATGTTCGGACTTACATATGCTTATTAAAGATAATTAATAACATCAATGATGTAATTATAAGGTAAAGGGAGGGTGTAGTGGGACACGTACCTGTCGGGTATCGGGAAAAGTATATATATACTTATATAACTATAAGCAGTAAATGCAAACGTTAATCCGTTCTAAGCAGTACCGTGTGGAATGTAGGACCGGGGAAGAAGGATAGTTCTTGAGTATCATGTGGCTTGTGTGTGCAACTTACTTCAACTTATCAGGTGAGTTTCTCACTACATTATGTGGACGTTATATGTGCTTTACTATAGTTATTTGTGCTTGTAATATGTTTGTGGATAGTACTAAGCTGTGTGCATCTTATTAATATTCTACTTTCCTGTTATAGTTGTATGTGTTGACGTTATGGTGTGTGGTTAGTACTAGATGTGTCCAGGTCTAGTATGTAGATAATATGGGCTCGACGTACTGAGCAAAATAGGGTGGCTCGACGTACTGAGCAAAATAGGGTGGTTCGACGAACTGAGCAATATGGGGTGGCTCGACGTACTAAGCAATAAGTTGGCTCGATGCAATGAGCAATATAGAGATGCCGGCAAGATACACTGAGCGGATACGCATGGCTCGACGAACAGAGTATGCGCGGCTCGGAGTGCTGAGCGGTGGAGCATGACTCAATGTACTGGGTAGACTATGCTATGTGTTTATTTTACCGTGTTGTATGGTTGTGTCCTATGTGATAGGGGTAGAGTATGTGTGACTGATATGCCGTGTATGTGTTGGAACTCACTAAGTTGTGTGCTTATCCTTTCCCTATTAAATCACTGTTGCAGGTTCTTCAGATGTGGGTGACGGCAAGGCGTGACGTGTACACACTCATGATGCTTCTTTTGAACATTTATATTTAATTGACTTTATCTAGTTTGACTTCCGATGTCGGAGTAATTTGATATTGAATTTTTTTGGAATAATTAAAGATTTTGAGTTGTAAATGTTTATAAAATATAATGTGTTCTTACTGTAATTGTTTTATTATTTATTTTTAAATTTGTAAAAAAAAACTGGGACGTTACACATATCTATTAATGATTTGAATGTCGTGCACTTGAGAGATATCTCCTATCATGTGCCTGGAACAACCACTATCAACAAACCGAGGTCTGATGATATTCCTCCATAGCTACTCCTGCACAAGATGCGGGATTAGTTTGTTTTTGGAACCCAGTCCATTTTGAAACTGGGTTTACCATTATCATCCACACACTTGACACTTTCCCAAGACATGTCCTGTTTATCAGATAAGAATAAAGAATTAGCATGACAGTTAGGTGAATTGGAAACGAGGCCTTTTGGTACCCATCGGTAATTTGGTTTTTGTCGCTTGTTGTTTAACCGGATGGGTGTATCAGTAGTTGATTTTGAAGCAGGACTCCCCCTTGACTTGTGCTTATGTTGCTAGTGAGGACTCGAGGATGATCCTTGAGATGAGCTCGACCTTACCGATTTTGATTCAGCAGAGTCATCTCTCGAATCCGTCTTGTTGTCCTTGGGGGCCTGCTTCTTGGCCTTGGCTTCATTCCAATCACCATCTCTTGATCGTGACCTTGAGGGCTTTCTTTTGGTAGATCTCCCTTTTGGCACTTTTTGCCAGCATTGTGCGTAGAAGGGAATATATGGGCGATGTGGACAGTTCCTTACGATGTGACCTGCAATCCTACAATTGAATCACGTTTGTCTTTTTAGTTAAATGAGATTGTAACTTGCTCCTTGTCCTTTTGAATTTTTCAAAGAGTTACCACAAGTACAAGCACAACCACATTTACTGGGACTAAGTCTTGGCCTTTAAGGAACTTCTCCTTCTTTCACAAACTTCTGTAGCTTAAATTTTCTAGATGCAGCATTGCCATGAAGTTTAGAGGGAACAAAGGTGTTAGTAGGCTTATCATCACAATTCTCATAACTCAAATTATCAGTTTTTGAATCTTGATTGCCTTCCTTGTTTCCAGTGCCCTCTAAATCTGCACATAAGGTAGAAGCATTAGTAGATTTCTTTTCAGTATTCTCGGTGGTGCCAGATTGATCCTTTGGGATGAACTTGCAAAGATAACATTCCTCAGATTCTTAGGTTTCAAGGGGTGTGGTAAAATTGTTGTTGAAAGGAGGTGGAACACTCTTGTACCCCAGACCCTGGATGTCATCCCATTTAAGTTGTTTCTAGATCATCGATTTGACTATCACGCTTGACCCTTCGAACTACTTGAAAATAAAATCAGTATCTTGAAGTTTGCTTTCAAAGTGTCAAGCTCGGCAGTCAATTTGGCTTTGTCTTCATTAGCGAATCTAAGATGACAACTTTTTTATGCTGTATTCTTCTTGTAATTTATCAAAATCGCTCTTTTTAGCTTCTAATGCTTCTTGGAGAGGTTTTAGTTTCTTTCTAGAATTATAGACAAGATTTTCAAGTTCAAATATCTCTCTAACTAAATTATTGTTGTGTTCACGAAGTTTGACAATTATTTTTTCGCAATTAGGAGTGCATGGTTTTTCGCAAACGTCTTCTATCGTGGTAGCAATTTTAAAGGTTTAAGTTGACAGATAAGCCTTTAAAATGCCAATAGTTGATCAAAAACTCCAAAAAAGATTTCCACCAAAAACCTAAAATTTGACCGAAATCCTAGGTTCCTGACCGAAATCCTCAACTAAACACGTAAACAAGCTGAACTGGAACCGAAAACCAGGATTTCTGACGAAATCTTCAAGCTGAGCCGAAATCACCAATACCCTAAGGATTGCACCGAAATCGAAATTGGGCCGATCGAAAACCCTCTTAATAGACCGAAAACTCGAATAAACCCTAACCAAAATCCTTGGTTCAGATGCGCCGCCACCGAAATCGACTTTGGCAGACCGAAATCCTCTAGATCTGATCGAAAACGCCCAGAAAACCTCCAAAAACGTTTTTTTTTTTGCAGAAAAAACGAGTTTTGAGGATCAAAAACTCCGTTTTTGAGGATTTTTCGCTTGAAGGTGCCAAGAACACGAAGAACACTTCGAATACAAAACACCCAAAAACTATCAAGATGGTCTAAAATTGCCCAAAAATGTCCAGATCTCCACATTCCAAGCAAAGGAAACGATGATATTGATACCAAAATACCCAAAAACACGAGGTTTTCAGGCTTTGATACCAATTGTTGGTCCCGTAACGATCCTAGATCTAAACACGGTATCAATCAAATCAATCAAACACGAGAGGAGATATGACCTTCAATGCACATGTTATATTGAATAAGCGTCTAGTACATAAGATCTGTAGTTGCTTGAACGATGAATTCTCTAAGCTAGCACAAGGTTCCAAAAAAACTAACTAGCCTAATGAAGGCTACACACACACACACACACACACACATATATATATATATATATATATATATATATATATATATATATATATATATATATATATACTAGCTGCGTACCCGCGCAATGCGGCGGCGGAGAATAGTTTCTTTTTGGCGATTAATTACTATCGGTGGCGAACATTAGTTTCATTTCGACGAATAATTTTCGGTATGCAAATATAAGTACGTTTTTGTTTCTAGCGGCGAAACGTATCTGTTATATTGTAAACTGGAACCGTCTCGAAAACGATTAAGCAATTCGATTGTATGAATTTTATTTTTCTAGTTTCGGTTCTGTTTTTTTCGATCCTGTTCAAGAATTTATCTTGTCATAAATGAGTAAAATAACAATTGGAACCACAGTTAGTTAACCCTAAGAATTTTATGCAATCGGTGTGGGTCTTGTCGTAAATGAGTAAAATAACACATTGAACACCACATTTTAGGTATAAAATCCTTCTCGATTAAATTCTTTGGTAAGTTTCATTAAGACTTTCTTAATATCACGTGATACATCTCTTGATAACACCATATAAATTGGGTCTTTAGTTCTTAGCAATCTCACTTTTGTTCGTACATTCAATTCATGAAAATTATGATATGGATTATTTCATTCGACTATTAAGAATTTTGATTTTCCTTTGTAGTTTAAATAGATAGGATGATAGGAATACCCTAAAACATAATTTTGATTTTCCTTTTTGGTTGCTAATTGCATGGGAATAATCTAAACATAAGTATTTATTTTAATTTGGTATAATAATAATTATCCATCTATGAAAGAACCATTAGTATGCTAATACTCAAACAGATGAAATTTTTATGAAACATTGACGGTAGAAAGGTAGAAATATTTTTTCCAAAAAACACAATGATCGGAGGACATAATTATGTTAAAGGCCTTTCGTAAGATAATAAAAGAGATGGCCCATATTTTAGAAATTTAATAACACCAAAGTAAAATTTGTAAGTTGAAGGGGGTAAAAATGGTATTTTACATATACATACATACCTAATAACTAACCCTAAAATCATTTTCTTTGTTACTTACCACTTAGGAGCCGGCTCCTTCTACGCTTCAACGAAGGGTAATATGAGATCATTCAATTCAAAAAAGAAATAGATATCAAGTATAGACAAAGGGTAAAATGGTCATTTTCTCATTTGGACAGTTCATAAAATAAACATTGTTTGTAGCCGAAGGGTTAAATGGTCATTTATAGACAAAAGATACAATGGCCATTTATAAACAAAGGGTAAAATGGTCATTTATAGACAAAGGGTAAAATGGTCATTTATCATTTATAGACAAAGGGTAAAAAGGTCATGAACAAAGGGTAAACTTTGCAAAATATAGTGTTCAAATATGAAAAAAAAATGAAAGTTATATGCTATAATTGGGTAGATTTTCAAAGTATACAACCCTAATAGAAAAAATTTGAAAGTTTAATGTTGTAATAGAAACAAACGGAAGTTGAATGTTCTGATAACAACTAAACAAAAGTATGTTGCTAGCTTGCTATTTCTTGCACTTAGAGAGTTTTTGTTTGTTTAGATGCATCATCAACTGCATCCTGTTTAATACGTAAACATGTTAGATTCATACAATATTTTCAAGAAAAATATTGCTTAAGCATCCATGATTTTTAAGCTTTAATGAAAATCATTCATATAATTAAATGCAAACCTGAGTACACGCCATGAACAAGAGTTAACATGGCTTAATTAAGATAAAAGAAAATGCAGATCTAGGACATCCAATTGATTGCATCGCCTGGATTTAGAATAAAAGATAGAAAATTAACATAAGAAATAAAAAGAATACCCAAATACAACATTAGATCATCGTTACCTTTGTATCTACGGTTTAAAGATCAAAATAGTTTTTAATACTCACATATATTGTCCAATTGAATCGTTTGACTTTTGTGTGGACCATCACAAGCTCCAACACTTCCACATTCCCTTGTGATCATACCACCTCCATCATCTACAATCATTTTAGGTTGCTGAGTCGATACCTATCTTTATGAATGTTATAATCATCAATCTGAAAAGTAAAATATCTCAAGTATGGTACCAAGAAAAAGTAAAGATATAGAATTGATTCTTGGTAATAAAATCATCAGACTATAAATGGTTAAAAATAATATACTATAGATATTAGCTTTACCACTGTTGTAAAAAGTACTTTGCCATAAAAGGTAGTTGAAAACTTAGAATGACTTGCCTGCAATACACGATCCAATTACTGTTTTGCCCTCTCAAATTGACCTAATTTGTATCGAAAGAGACCTATGCCAAGTCGTACAGCTGTAGGACATTGAGGGTACACTTGCAAGACCCTCTTTTTATTAAAAGAAAAGTAAAATTAGAATAAAAAGGAGAACACATTTTGATAAGAAAATAAGAGCAAGTTAAGTCATCATCAAATCTAACTAACAGATTCGGACTATCACCTTGTACATCTCCAATGAACTGGAGTATTTCCCACGGTTGAACTCAACACAAGTGTACATGGAAAGATTTATTGATATAAAATTGTGATGACAAAAAAGAAATCAATTTTTAGAAAAGAAAATGTAATATGAAGGAATATACATGGCCAAGAAGAGCAGGAACATTATCTCGGTCTCCATCTAATACAATCTTGAATGCTGCAAAAGCTTGATCCACATCACCTTTAGCTAGTAAAAGCTGACCTGTCACCAAGTGTATGATATATATAGCTACGCCTAACCAGACCGGAATCCTAAGCCCACGGATAAGATCAGACCGGAATCCAGGGGGATCTGGCCAAAATCAAGAAACAGCCCTTAAACTTTATGTATTTTCTATTTTAGACCCTATTAAATGCAAAGATTAAACCACTAAAATAATTCCTAACACTTTGTGTAAAGTGCATCCAAAGCCTATTGAGCCAAAAACTTTTTGAACCCCTGCTTCAATGCATGCCTTATGGCCATCCACCAAGCCATGTGTTCCATGAATTACTTTTTCTCTTCGTAAGGGTTGGCTTGGCAGGTGTTTACCTCGGTGATCATGCTGGTTATCAAGGCCGAAGGGTAAAGACCTTTATAGTCTACTTTAAAATATTTTGTTACCACTTTGGTCTCCTTTTTCAGACCTTTGAAGACCACTCCATAAGGTTCTTGAATAGTCTCCCCATTTCTGAATTTTGTAATGTTGTAGACAGTGACTGGGGGAGGATTCAGGGGTTGATTGAAGAAGGTGCACATCTCCATATCATTCTTGGCAAATTGTAACATGTAGTTACATAGAAATCCCATAACATGATGTATGGCTACGTTAAATATCATCATTGACTCCGCAGCATGCCCCGGTGCATCCCTCATCAGTTCCAGAAGCACAATGAAATCATGAGGATTCATGATTGGAAAATCGGCTACTGTGAATCTGGACTCTTCTTCCTTAGAACCACGAAGTACAAAGAATTCATAGTTCTGAAAATCTTCATATTGTTCAGCCTCTTTGATAGAAATAAGCTTCACTATCCTTTTCAGGCTCCAAACGGTTTTTTGGTTCTGGATGTACATGGCATGAATGTTAGTGTTATCTTCTTTCTCCAGTAGGTCTATCGTTGTTCATTCATAATGGATAGGACAAACTAGAGAAAAGAAAAGGTTTTTAGATTGAAGGGGATGTCATGTTGTTGATCAACTGTTGAGCTTGTATTATAGCTTTGGAGTGGAAGTCTGTTGAAGACATTGGGATCCGTAAATCCAAAAGCTTGAATCATTTTTACAGTCCACTTTCCATCATCATTTGCGAAGGCATTGATTTTCAGCATCTTCGCATAGTCTTCATTCCTTGCCTTGTGAACTTACTCCATGTGTGGAGCAATTAGGCTCACAACCTTCTCTTCGGTCTTGGAACCAAAACCCCCAGCTTCGGAAGATCTCATGGTGGTAGTAGTAATTGTTGAGTATGTGGGACCCGAAGAGGTGAAAAATGGTGGTGGTCCAAGAGAAGTAGCAACGTAGGTGGTTGCTGTGGTGGTTATTATTGTTGTTGTTGTTGTTGCTTCGAAAGCTGTGATCGCAGACATAGGGGCACTAGACCTGGCTTCTCCCACTTACGAAGGATGAGCCTCATGCTGAGCAATAACAGGTGGTCTAGTTTGGGAAGATTGAGGTCGAGTCATGCGGTCAGCAAAGTTGATGAGAGGTTGTAGTGCAGTTCTCAATCTGGTGACTAAATCTTCAGTCAGAGCAGAGTTGGTCCTCTTAAGTTCATCAGCAAAGTTTGCAACTTCTGAAGCGGATTGGGCGGCTGTCAGCTCATTTCGGAGGTCGTGTAGAGCCTTCATCATTTCAGAGTTTGAGGACTCAACTTTCTCAACAAAGTCCTTTATTTTCTTATCATTTTCCTCCATAAGAAACTTGTGCTTGGAGTCCACTTCAGAGACAGCAGCTTGAATTTTCTGCTCAAGGAGAGTTTGGATCCTGACCTGGTGATCCATTAACCTCTTCTCTGCCTGCTTGATTGAGCCATTGATCTCCTCAGATAGATTCATCTTCATATCTTCAATCTTATCTGAGATTTCCCCCTCCATTGGTTTGGTGCGATCAAAACCAGTTTGGGCTTGCATGAGGACATCAAGCTTGGCATTCAGAGTCTTATACTGCTTGATCAGTATAAGATCTCCATCATTCACCTCTTCTTCATTCTCTTCCACAGTCAGAGGAGCCATGTGAAAGGCTTCGAACAGGGCTGCGGAAGTGGGAGGTGGTTTTTGAGGTGACTCAGGCATATCGAAATCTGGTAATGAAGCGTCAATACCAGAGGTTGAGATGTTTAGCATGGGGTATGTGGAAGTGATGATGGGTTCGGAGGTTTGAGTGGTTGATGTTATGGGTGTTTCTGTTGAGGTGGTGATGGGAATAACATCCAAAGATGTAGTTTGAATGGTGGTGGTAATGGGAGTGGAATTAGTGGTTTGTTCTGAGGTGATTGTGGATGTAGGTGGAGCAGTTGTTGGTGGAGGAGAAGGTGGTCTTGTATCTTGAATGGGTGAGGATTGGCGTTCTTCTTCCTCTTCACCATGACTGTCTTCGGTTAGAGTTCTTTCGTACTCCAAAGATTCATCCACGATGACCTGTTTCTTTGTACGCTTTGGTTGAGTTCTCTTTGCAAGAGGCTAATTTGCACCCTTTCTTTTCTTAACTACCTTCAGACTACTTAGTCCTCCGGTAACTTTCTTCTTTCCCTTTGACTTTGAGGGAACCTTTGCAGGGGCAGCTTGTGCTGAAGAATGTGTAGGATAAGGCATGATGAAGGTTGATCGATATGCATCAACCACATCATTCAACAGTTGAACCTTGGCCAACATAGCATTTGAAATTTGAGCATAAAACTCCAAAAGAGTTTTCAACTACAGTAGGAATGGTGATGTAGGAGTACTTCATGGCCGGAAGAGAAGGTTCATAAACAAATCCAGTTCTCTGGTAGTATTCGTGGACAATCATTGACCAGAACCTTACGTTGGAAATTTCAAATCCCTTTGCAGAGTGGTTGATGTGAGAACCGAAATCAGCCCACAAGATTGAAACATAATCGACTTTGACATCATAATAAATCCTATATAAAATGCCCAGAAAAGTTTGACTAGCAGAATCTTGTCCAGATTTTCTTCCAGACAAACATCGTAAACAGATATCGAAAAAGAATTTCCACAAATCAGGAAGATACCTTTTCTTGAAGTTACCGATACTAGAAAGTTTTTGTTCGTATCCCATCTCATTGAACATATCCACAAGTTGTTCAGCAGTGGGTACAACGAGTTCTTGCGAATCAAAGATTGGAAGTTGGAGAGCTTTGGCAAATCGAGACTTTGACAGTTGAATTCTTTTGGTTGTTCCATCTACATTCAGTACCTCATATGTGACAGATTGAACGACATTGTCTGAATCGATCACAGCAACAGAGGTATAGTGTGCCCTGTGAACAAGATTTGCAGGAATGGAAGCAGTGTAGGTCAAGGCGTGTCCAAGAACTGAATGCTTGAGGTATTCAACTAGTGCGTCAATCGGACCCGAAGGCGAACTAATCCGTCTTGGTGCAGCTTGGCATCTTGTCGAAGGAACAGATTTGCCGATTGATTCTTGAGTACTAGAATGGAGATGCCCTCGGGACTCTGAGATGATGCTTCAGCAGCAGTGGAAGCCATTGTTGATGATTGATCGATTGAGGAAGACAGTGAACAGTTAGGGTTTTTAAGAGATTTTGCAGAGAAAGTTTGAATCGTTTGATCGCGTAAAGAGTTGAACAGACGGGGTGAGAGGTATTTATACTTATTGTGGTCCATAGTCCATTTAATGCGCGTGTTTGTCCACTAAGAGTATGCCACCTCAGCATCCCAACGTTCCATTAACCCTACAAAAACGAAACCGCCCATGTGTCAGTCATCATGAATTTGAAAAAGTGGAAATGCAACCGTCATTTCTTTTTAGTTATGATTTTGCGAGATATTCTGTGACATAGACAATTATCCTTAACGTTCATTTATTTCAAAGAATGTTTTTCTGTGTGGTTCTTATCAATGCCCAAAACATTTAATGTTAATTGTCTTCGAATCAATAAAGATAGTTGTGAAATGTATTTGGAACTTCGCGTGCTAATAGATGAATAAGAAAAATAATCATTCCGAAGAGTTTTAGAATCCTTCAGATAAAAGAATTTTTGTGAAGGAATTCATAAACACACCGAAGATCATTATCCTTTTTGAAAAATTATTTTTCTTTCAGAATGCGTTTTGACTTTTGACCATATCTTCCTTGACCTTTATGAAATCAAGATTTAGCATTTTAACATTCAGAAACTTTGGATCATGTTGGAAGTCCGTTTTTCACTCCGAATTCTATGTGATCTAACATCAGTCAAGAAATGGCTAAGTCTAACCACCCTAAGTTAAACTCAATTTCGCATTTTGCAAAAATATTTGATGTTTTCTTTTATGATTCAAATTTTTCATGAAAAATGATCTTGGCAATCACTACGTTGAAATTTAAAACATTTTTACTTTTGAATTGAGCATCCGAAAGTAAATTGAAGTTGTGGATTGAACTTGAAAAGAGTTTGAAAAATCTATCTCATTTCCTTAGTAGAGGTGTTTGGATATGTTTCTCTGATGACAATCCTTTGAGATTCATACACCACCTCAACAATGTCATTTAAGATAGACTACTTGAGATGTTCATACTCTCTAGAAGGTACTCGACTCTGTTACAGGAGCTCTTTGTATTTTCATTTAAGAAAGAGAAGTATGCCTTTGAGTGCGATTTCATCAATTTCTTTACACCCCTTCGTATTGTCTTTTTGTTTTTGTTGTTGTCTTTGTTTCTTTTGACATTTTTGATTTTGCTATATTTGAATTTTCGTGTCCGAAGACAAATCTTTTTGTGAAGATAAATATTTTTGAAGATTTCACCATATATTGCTGTTGATGGTTCTTTTGATTTTTGTGCAATCCGTTTTGAAAACTTCATATAGCTCAATTTTGAACCATGGGTAAAGTAACTTTTAAATTTGCTTATCAGTCAATGCGGGTATCACTTATGAAGAAAACTTCAAAACATATGAGTTTATCCTGAGTAGTGTTGAAACTACTTGATTAATTTGACTTTGAAGCAAGTTGAGTTCAACAAGGATCTTAGTGATAAACATGGTGTTAAGGATATTGAAATCACACATGACTTCGTATTGTAAAACAGCCTTAACCTCACTACAAATTCTGTTTTCTTACCATTGTTTCAATTCGATTCCCAAATACCTTTTAGTGCAATAAGGTATGATTTTCAGAATCTAAAATCAAAGTTTTGCCCTTTAATCAGATTTTTCATGAAAAAAGACCAAAATTTTGTCATTTGCATCAATAAACTTGAAAATTTGGTTTTGCAAATGATATTTGTTTGTCATGCACCCATCTTTTCAACAAAGCAAAGTTCTTTTGATGAATGTTTATATTTTGTTAATGCGAAGAAAATTGATGTTTCTTAGATTTTTGACATTTATGAGATTTAATTGACTGTAATTGCTGTTCCGATGGGCTCCGAAGGTTCGGAATGCTTCGGACCAACATTATTTCTATTTTTGTAATTGAAAAGAGTAAGGCAAGAAAAAGCAAATCTGATGTTTAAGTTAGAGTGGATCCATCAATCATGCCAAGGCATCGAATAATTCGTGTGAAAGATTCTTCATTCAAAACTTTTGTAAATATATCTGTCAGCTGTTCTGTGGTGTGAACAAAGTGCGCTTCTATATTCCCCTCCTCAACATGACTTTTGATGAAGTCATAGCGAAGAGCTATATGCTTTATCTTGGAATGTTGAATAGGATTATGACATATTCGAATTGCACTTTGGGAATCACAGAACAATGGGATTTTTCTCATATTAATGGCATAATCTCTTAATTGGCTTTGAATCCAAATGATCTGCGAAGTGCAAGCAGCAGCTGCTACATATTCCGCTTCGGCTGTGGATATTGATACGCAGGTTTGCTTCTTTGACTGCCAGCTGATGAGCTTTCATCAAGAAAATGACAACCACCAGAAGTGCTTTTGCAATCAATAGAGCATCCACCCAAGTCTGAATCGGAATAAGCTTGTATGTAGAACCCTGAGTTTGCAGGATACCATAGCCCATACGCAGGTGTGTTGTGAAGATAACGGAAGATTGTTTTAACTGCAGCTAAGTATGGTTCGCGTGGATCAGATTGATAACGTGCACAATGGCACACTGCAAACATAATGTCAGGACGACTGGCTGTAAGGTAAAGCAATGATCCAATCATGCTTTGGTAGTTTTGAAGATCAACCTTCGGTTTATCCAGCGAAGGATTCAACCTGGTACCTGCGGGCATTGGAACCTTCGCATTGGAATAGTTAGTCATTCCGAAGCATTCAAGTAAACTTTTTGTATATTTTTGTTGATTAATGAAAATCCCCTCTTTTGACTGTTTGACTTGTAATCCAAGAAAGAAATTAATCTTCCCCATCATACTCATCTGGAATTTGCTTTTTATTAAATACTCAAATTCTTTTGTGATGTTTGGATCAGTGGATCCGAAGATTATGTCATCCACATAGATTTGGACTAACATTAAATGAGTTCCAACTTTCTTTTGAAAGAGTGTTGGATCCACTGAACCTTGTTTAAAATTTGATTGTTTCAAGAATTTTGTCAAGGTCTCATACCAAGCTCTAGGAGCTTGTTTCAAACCACATACAGTCTTATCCAATACATCGAAATGATCAGTATTTTCTTTGTTAACAAAGCCAGGTGGTTGTTCAACATAGACTGTTTCCTCGAGATCCCTATTCAAAAAGGCACATTTGACATCCATTTGATAGACGTCAAAGTTTTTGTGTGTAACATAAGCTAAAAAGATCTGAACGGACTCGAGTTTGGAAACAGGAGCGAAGGTTTCTTCGTAGTCAATCCCCTCTTGTTGACAGTAGCCTTTAACAACCAACCTTGCCTTGTTCCTGACCACATAGCCTTCGGTATCGAGTTTATTTCTGTAGACCCATTTGAGACCAACGATTGAAGCATTTGCAGGTTTTGGAATTAACCTCCAAACTTTGTTTCTTTGAAATTCTTCTAATTCCATCTGCATTGCTTTAATCCAGTCTGGATGATCAAATGCATCTTTGACGTTCTTTGGTTCAATTTTGGAGATAAAAACATTGAACATACACAACTCCGAAGTTTTGTTTAAATCTTGTTGTTTTTGATGAAGTTGTGCACGTGTCAAGACCTTATCATGAACGTTACCGGTAACAAGTGATTGAGGATGATTTTTCGTCCACTTTTCCAGAGGTGGAAAATTTGGATCAAATTCAGGTGGTCCTTGGGCATTGATTTCCTTAGTATCCGAAGGGTAACCGGAAGTGGATGGAAAATCATTGGTTATTAAGTGTTCTTCGATATTTGTGTTTGTGACATTTTTTTAGGAGAATTATTGTTAAAGGAGGTAGAGGAAGAGTTAAGGATTTGCTCCCCCTCGACAGCTGCTGTTAGAGAGTTTGTTCTTCCATGATCTGAAAGAGTTTGATATTGAAGCTTCTGGATCCCCCTGTACAAAAGGATATAGGGACATCATATGATAAATTTCATGAGAAGGGTTGTTGAGACTTGGATTGTTGTGCTCCCCTTCGAAACCAGATTGACCTGCGAATCTATTGGAAGGCTCCCCCTCAACCGAAGAGGGTCTCTGAATGCTGCTTGTTGGTGAGTCTTCGGGGCCATCTGTGAGCTTGGAAAGTTCAGTAACATATCTGGTACTTTTGCTTCGGAATCCATAGCTCTCACAGGAGGATCAAAAAGAAGTTTGAAGTCTTCATCAAAGGTCAGTATTGGCAGTGCATCCACAGCTGGTTTTGGAAAGATAGATGACATTGGAAAGGGATGTTGTGATTTCTTGATATAGTAGTCATCGAATGAAAGGTTGAAGGTTTCTTCAATCTTGCGTGTTCTTTTATTCATGACTCTGTAAGCTTTTGAATTTTGTGAATATCCAAGAAATATCCCCTCATCAGATTTATCATTGAACTTTGTCAGATGATCTTTCATGTTCAATATAAAACACCTACAACCGAAGATGTGAAGAAATTTGACATTTGGTTTTCTTTGGTTGAGTACTTCGTAAGGTGTGATATGAAACCTCTTGTGGATGTAAGATCTGTTCTGTGTAAAGCATGATGTAGAGATAGCTTCGGCCCAAAAGTACATGGGCAGATTAGCAAAATTGAGCATTGTTCTAGCTGCTTCACATAAAGATCGATTACGTCTTCCAACAACATCGTTTTGTTAAGGAGTATATGGTGCTGAGAAATTGTGAGTAATCCCATTCTTTTTCAGAAATCCATCAAGAGTTTGATTTTTGAACTGCGAACCATTATCATTGTGCACTGTTCAGACTGTCTTGTTAAGCATTACTTCCATGTTCTTGATGAAGTGGATGATTTCCTCTGCTGCATCTGACTTATTCCTTAAGAATAGAACCCATGTGAACCTTGAGTAGTCATCCACAATCACCAGAATATACTTCTTTTTCCCAATCGACTCCACTACGGATGGAACACAAAGATCCATGTATCGAAGTCAAAGAGGTTCGGTGATTTTTGGATTAATCACAGTTGGATGTCGTTGCTTCGTTTGCTTGCCATGTTCACAAGCTGAACAAAGTGAGTCATTATCAAATTTAAGGGCAGGCATCCCACGAACCAAATCCATTCCCACTAACTTATTAATATCCTTGAAGTTCAAGTGGGCAAGCCTTCGGTGCCATAACCAACTAACGTCTGAGTTTGCTTTGGACAATAGACATAGTGAAGGCCCACCAGTTACAGGCTTTAGATTTAAGCGAAACATTGATCCCTTTCTTTCTGACTTCAGCAGTACCTCCTTCGTAGCTTCCTTCGTGATGATACTTCCTTGATTGTTGAAAGTTACAACATTGCCCGTTCCAACAACCAATTGAGAAATACTCAAAAGATTATGCTTTAATCCTTCAACAAATGCCACTCTATTTATCGTGAATTGTCTATTCATAATTTTCCCATAACCACGAATTGGACAAGTGTCATTATTACCAAAACGAACATTCCCCACATCATCCAAAGTTCGATAATCCCTGAGATACTCCTTTTTCCTGTAATATGTTTTGAGCAGCCACTATCCATCTACCATTTTGCATCATACTGCTCACATGACATAACCTGCAATCAATCAAGAAGGAGTTGGTACCCAATCAATCTTGGGTTCTCAGGGTAACCGAAGGATTCTTGAATCCATTTATCAACAACCTCTTCAGTTATTTCATTAGTAGTGAGGTTTATCATGTTTTCAGAAGTTTCATGTGAAGAGCAAGATGAATCAGAAAATGACTCCGAAGAGCCTTTTGTAAGTATTTATGAGTCCGAAGACGTTGAAATGTTGGAAACCTTCAGAACCCAAATTTGTTTGGATGATTTTGAATTATTAGTTTTTGAGGTTTTCTTTGATTTGATTTTTTTAAACAACATGATGACTTTGATGTTTTTGACTTTGGAGTTAAATTTTCTTTCAAGTCATTTCTTTTCCAACTTGGTTTAGACTGTTCATTTGTAGATTTCCTTGACAAAGAACTGCACAGCATAGAAGTACACAAGTACTCTTCGTATGCAAGTTTGAAATCATTTAGTGAAAGATTTTTTATCTTTAAACACGTTCAAATTTTTGTCTAGCCAAACATGAAATGTGTCTATCAGATTATTTCTTGTTGTAAAAGTTTTCTTTCAGGGTTTTTGATGTTTGGGATTTGGAAAATTTGGTTTGGTAGGTACGAAGGTGGGTTTTGAAATTGACACCTTCGTATTAGTGGGTTTTGTTCTAGAGGTGGAAGCCTTCGTATCAGTTGGTTTTGTTGGTACGAAGGATGATTTTCTTTTTACAAGATTTGATGTTTTTTTCCTTTTAAAAGCATGACTGTTGTTGGTTTTGTTGCTGGTTTTGATATGACAACAGCTGGTTTTGTCTTGGAAGTTGATGCGCAGTTTTGAAATTGAGGATTTTTCAAAATTATTGGATTTTGTGCCATGGGTTTAGAAATGGAAATTTTGGGTTTTGAAACTTCATTTTTCAAAGATTGTGCAAGAGGGAACACATTTGCTTGATTTCATCAATTGAAAAACGTCCATCTTCGGAGTCACAGGTTTGTCCATAACCTGAGTTTGTTTGTAATTTCTTTCAGTGTAAGGATGATTTTGGTTTTTAACATTCAGAAGATGAGTCAAATTCTTTGGAATTTTGTCTTGTTCATAACATAAATGATTGTAAATGTTATGACCATACAAATATTGTTTTCGAACATTTATTTTTACTTCCATGTTTTCATTCATGTAGTTTTCATTCATTTTAGAAGATGAGAAGAATCCTTCCTCAGTGACTGTGGAATTATCCTCCTCAACAAGTTTGACCAAATCATTGTCAATTAAAAGTACACCTCCAGGTTTTACAAAGATTGAGTTTTTGAAATATGAAACTTTTAGATAAACACACGCAACATTGACTAATCTTTTTGAACTGTCCTTAAGATAATCTTCATAGGAGACACATTCATCAGAAATTTGTGTTTTGGTATTAACAACTTCCTTGTTTTCTTTTGGGATTTCAGATGTATCATTTTCACAATCAATTTTTGTTTTTCCTTTGTCAACCGAAGATAATTGTGATGTATCTTTGGAGTGTGATGCGGATGCAGAGAAAGATTTAAATATAGACAGAGAAGAGCAATCAATTTCCTCTATATCCGAACCACTTTCAGAATCATTCTCAGATTCAGTCTCAATAATAACTTCAGATTTATTATCAATTTGAGGGACATTTTTCTGCAAAATTGGAATTTCTTTTGGTAGTATTTTCAACAAATTATCAGCAGTTAAGTATTTTTCCACAGAAATCAAGCCATGCATGTACAAAGTATTAGGAACTTCAGAACCAGATACTATGGATTCACATTCATAGGAAATAATATCTACATTTTGCAACTTAAGTTCCAAGAAAGGTAATAATTGTCTGTGTTGAACATTGCAAATGTCAGCAGAATGATAGATTCGAGTTATATGAGAATACAATCTTTTCGCAGTTTCACAAAAGATGTGATGCTGTTTCAAGATTACATCATTATTATTCAAATATTTCTTCCTATTCTCCTTTAACACTGAGATTCTTAAGTTGGCTTTTTCTAGGGATAGCTTCAATCCTTCTACTCTCCCCCTCAATTGTAGAATCTCCTGCTCACTGACATTTACCCTATTTTTAGCATCAATCAACATTTTATTCATCACAGAACAATCACGTGTTATTTCCAAAATATCAGCAGAATATTTGGATTCATGAATTTTAAAAGATGAAAGAAGTTTTGATACCTACTCAGGAATCGTTAGGCGAACATCCTTCACCATCAGACAGATATCTTCATCATCGTCCGAAGAGTCATCAACCCAGATCTTCGGAAGTTCAGCCGCCTTCACATCCTACATCATCAACTTTTCATTTCCCAGATCTCCAAACCCTACACAGCCCATTTCTTTTTCATTTTCTTACTCCTCTGAAACACCTTTCTGGAAGCCCTAACCAGCATCATAGGCTATAAAAGCACTATGAGTTGGCTTCTGTACTTCATCGTCTTTGGAGTCTGAAGACCACACTTGGTATGTTCCTATTTTATCTTCCGAAGCCATTAGGGCAAGGTCTTTAGTCTTCTCTCTTCCCTCTTCTAGTTTTCTTGCGTAGTAAGCTTCATCCTTAACTTGGGTTTGCTTTTCATTCCTTTTTCGAAGCATGCAATCCTTCGCAAAATGGTGTTTGCCATGACAATAATTGCAGTCATAGCCAGAGTCACCAGCAATCTTCTTCTCTTCAGATCTTTCCTTGGGGGCTTCCGAAGGCTTCGGAGTTGAAGATTTGGTGTTTTCATCCTTCGGTGTGTAGATTTTAGGTTTGGGTTTTGGAGTATAAGAGTTTTTATTGAAAGGTTTCACAAATGGTTTTCCTGAGCTTGACTTGTTTATAAATGGCTTTTTGAACCTTCGGTTGTTTGCAGCATACAAAGCAACCATTTCTCCATTATCATTCACCATGTATCCATCAGGTTCATCTACGGTTTCCTCTTCTTCATCATTAGAGATTAGAGCTAAGGTTCCAGCATTCTCACTTCTTCTACCACATATATCAGGCTCATGGGATTTGATCAGATTATACAAAGCTGCCAATGAATAGGTTTAGATGTTTTCATAGGATTTGATCATCAGCATGATAGGTCTCCATTCAGGCCTCAGACTTTAGAGAAATTTGATATTGATTTCTTGTTGACTTCGAGTCTCACCGTATTTCTCCAAAGTATAGATGATTTTACTGTAATGTTCATAAGCTTGTTCCAGAGATTCATTTTCTTGCTGTTTGAAGTTTCCAAAATCAACTATAACTTCTTGAACCACACTAGATTGAAGAGTGTTATCACCAGCAAATCTGACAGCAAGGCGATACAGGTCTCCTTGGCAGATTTTGCTCCAGAAATGTGATGTCTAACATCAGGACCAATTCCACTTCTAAGCTCTCACATTGCTCGTTCATCATTTCTGATCTTCTTCAAGTCAGCTGTAGTAAGAACTTCGGCATCCTCTCCATCAACTACAACAAATCGTCCTTCAATATCTGTATGAGGTCCATCATTGACAGATCTCCAAATATTATTTTCTTCATCTAATCCCTCTAGATAATCTCTCATACGATCAGCCCAGTAGTCATAATAAGTAGGAACAAGAACAAGAGCTTTAGAGGACGAGCCAATTAGATTGGCATAGTTCAACATATTTGCATATGTAGCTGTTGAATCAGTCATTTTGATTGAGTTTTTAGCAGGATCTTTTTATAAAAAAAAGTAATAGAAATTGAATACAATTGCAGAAACCTAGATCTAGGAAACAATCTAGATGTAGAATTGTATGAATAAGAACAGGACTCTATCAACGAGTTTTCGAGCTGAATCTGCTCTGATACCACGTGTTAGTTATAAAATTCAATCAAAGACTAAAATAAAACAAGTATTATGAAGAGATGATTCAACACAAACACAAAGATATAGAATGTAAATAAGAACAAGAGAATTGGATAGAACTGGTGCCGAATGCTTAGATTGATTTTGCTTTAGGGTTTTACAATTGGGAATTACAAGCATACTTGACATGGACAGGTATCACTAATATTTATACATAATCAGTGATACCAATAATACAAAAGATTTTTCAGAATATTCTATCAGTGTACTATCCAATGAGAGTGTAGTATCGTGCAACACGTAGACTTGAAAACATGCATGCAGAGGATAAGGTTTTTACTTGAAAGCCTTTGGATCCTCTAGACTAAATCATTCGAAGTCTTCAGGCTTCAGGCTCTGTTTTCTCTTTGTAGTCTTCTAGGTATTCGGATGGGGATAACACTTCAGCACAAATTGTTCTCAACAGCTTTTCTCTTAAAGCCTTAGTTGGACTGTCCAACCTTAGCCCTTCCCTTTTTCTTTGGGATGAGAAACTTTCTTCTTCCTGGTATCAGCATGATCAATGGCCAAGACAGGAATGGTGGAATTTGAGCTACGATGTTGCTTTAAGCTGGCCTTGACAACTTTCAGCAAACCATGCAGCTTATCAAGGTTTACTTGAAAGCCTTTGGATCCTCTAGACTAAATCATTCGAAGTCTTCAGGCTTCAGGCTCTGTTTTCTCTTTGTAGTCTTCTAGGTATTCGGATGGGGATAACACTTCAGCACAAATTGTTCTCAACAGCTTTTCTCTTAAAGCCTTAGTTGGACTGTCCAACCTTAGCCCTTCCCTTTTTCTTTGGGATGAGAAACTTTCTTCTTCCTGGTATCAGCATGATCAATGGCCAAGACAGGAATGGTGGAATTTGAGCTACGATGTTGCTTTAAGCTGGCCTTGACAACTTTCAGCAAACCATGCAGCTTATCAAGGTCATGTCCAGATGGTTCTTGTCACAGTTCATAATGAACTCATGATACGAACCAGGAAGCGAGTTAAGCACCACATCTCTCTATGTATGATTTCATCTTATGAATATGCATACATACATTCCTTCTTCTAGTTTATATTCCCTAAGGGATTTAACGATATCGAGTCGTTCCCGCCTTGCTTGTACCCCGACACTCTTGAAACAATTCTCAAGTACGGAGGACATGTCAACAAACGTCAGGCTATCGATCTCAATAGATCGGGTTCGCAGTGGAGGAGGAGTGATAGGAGGAATATTTGTAATTAGATTTGACATATATATAAGACAAAGGTTTTTAGTTTAGATTGAGTTTTAGTTCTTCAAATAATTACCCAATTTATTTACTAAGGCTAGGATCCAAGATTTCCCAGTTGTGATGTGAAGACGGATGTCGTAATCACACCAAAATGGTCATCAAGGTAGACAAAGTTCTTTGTCAGTTTCATTGACTATGAAACTCCTAGATCTATGAGATTCACGGACTACAGTCAATGGCATGTTAATCTCGTTTGTGCTCATCTCTAATTCATGATAGGGATGTCGTGGATCATGAATTAGACAGTGAATAACCATGCAGAACCCGTGTGATGCCCGAGTCAAGATACACTTGAGAATCGTGAGTGCCACATCACCCTCAACTATAACCTTATCCGACGTGCTGGTTAACCCCACAGCTCCACCCGCAGGTCAGAAAGAGAATGTACGTGTCTCATGGGTAGCACTGTTAGCTTTCCTATGCCCGATTTTCATTAAACATGGCAGCGGAAACATACAAACATTCTAAGGCAAGTAACAATTACTAAAACCTACAAGGAAATTACTTATTGACTATTTACAACTACAAGAAGGTTTATGAATACAAACCTTTAGCAAAACCAATTTTCTTGAAGATCGTTTGTGTAGATCGAAATCCCTATAGTTAAGGAAGGTAGTACCCAAAAGAGAATACCTCTATTGGTTCACACCCAATTAGTCCAAACAATTAGGTTAAAAGGTATTTCAGAAAAGCTCGCTATAAAACCCTAGAAACGGATTATAGATTCTGCTTGAGAGAGAGTAGATAAAAACTCCATAAAACCTTTCTGGAATTGGCACAAGTTTTATGAGGACCAGGAGGGGTTATTTATAGCTTGCAAATGTGACTAAAGATAAACCTTAGAGATAACCCTTATTTGAATTCAAACTGGATAAACCTTTTATCTTTAATTCATAACCCTATCACATGCACATTATCCTTGGATGAAATTGATGTGGATAACCCTTATCACATTATCCATTGTTCAACTTTTGAACAATTAATATTTGGTCCCTGTATATATATATATATATATATATATATATATATATATATATATATATATATATATATATATATATATATATATATATATATATATATATATATATATATATATATATATATATATATATATATATATATATATATATATATATATATATATGTATGTATGTATGTATGTATGTATGTATATATATATATATATATATATATATATATATATATATATATATATATATATATATATATATATATATATATATATATATATATATATATATATATATATATTCTCTCAATTAACCTTAATACCATTTGGACTACAGAGGGCAACCCAAAAGGGACTATGCTATTAATGGAAAGTCCTTACTAATTTAGTTATGACCTTAGACACTATTCCAATAGTCTCCCAATTGGACAAGTCATCAACTACCATTTGTCGTAAGTCTCCCACTTAATCCGCAGAGCGTGCTTCTTTAGCCACTGCCGAACTCTGAATCTTATTCTTTAGAGTTGGCCCTTAAGATAAGTGATCATCTATTACTTTATTCTACAAGATATCGTATGAACCTGAGACATCGATAATAATAAATCTCAAGGTTCAAGATTATGTTTCTCTGTTTCCGATTCATGATGACCTCATCAGACTACTAAATTGAACACATGAATCTAGTCAAGGCTAGGCCTAGCACTAGAATGTCAACATCAAATCACCGAGGGGCCCATAGATATCGCGTTTCTTATTAAGGCAAAAGAAACAAATAAACTTTGACTACCTAGTCCTAGTCAACTCATCATATCATACATGGACATACCTTTTATAACTCCCAGTTACGGTTGCGTTTATGCAAACCAATATATAACATAATTGTAAACTAAAACTCATGCATCTCTGTTTGAAGAATAGAATATATTATCATATTAGAATTGCTCGTGATTATATCCATGAAGTTATCTCTCTAAGTTCGGGTTTATCTGATACCTAAATCTCCATTTAAGTACTCATGAGTATCAGTTGCATCTCCATGCTATGTCTAATCTCCATTAGACATCAACTATCACTCCATGACAGTCGTAAATCACTGCTTATTTTCAAGAGTATGACTGAATATGGATGTTCGAGTAAATAAATACTTGGGAAATGGGTTCTAAACATGCAAAGCGGAACACAATAATAAATTAATGAAATGACTGCACTCCTACATATATTATGATGTCCACGTAATAATCGTCAAATCAGATAAAGGTTAATATTGTATCAGTTCCAATATATCAAACAAAACATTAAACCAACTTATTGGAAATTCTATGCCCATTGACTCAGAGTGATTGACAACAGCATAGAACAATTCTATTGACCATGATGTCTTAACTTTTGACAAACTTCCAACTTTTAACAAGTTTTCAATTCTAATGGTAACTACTAAGTAAATACTATGTATGTGGTTTCTAAGTCAAAATGACTTCACCTTTTCAGTTACAAAAGGATCTCAACATAACTATTAAAGTATGAAACAATAATAGTATTTCTGATGAACCCCTTTTTGCCATATAAATTTCTTTGTACCATCACTAGCTACAACATACTCTAGCTCATATAATTAAATCCACTTTGGTGTCCTACTTGGTACTCATCCAAGTCACCATTTATCAAGACCATGAATCCCAACTACAAACATTGATCGTATCGATCTTTTAGAAAGCATGCATCAATATAAACTTTTAATACTATATTCCTTGAGGAACCAATCTTATATCTTCTTAAGATGCTTAAGATGTCCTCGAATGCGATCTAAATGTTCCCAAGAACCAATCTTACATCTACCTAAGATAATTAAGATGTTCTTGATTTTGTGATCTAATGACTTTACCATGATTAACCTCACAATGGCTTCTCATGCTCAAGGCATACAAGACATTAGGTTGAGTATAATGCATGGCATATATGATCGATCCCCTAGCCGAAGCGTATGGGACTCGATTCATTCATTTCCAATTCATCACTAGAATAACATTGGGTCCTACTCAATGTCATGCCATGTTTTATAGGTATAAACTTATTCTTAGAATCTCTCATCTTGAATCCCTCCAAGATCTTATATAAGTATGTATCTTGACTTAGTCCTATTAGTCATTTAACATATCTTCATAGATCTTCACACAAGGTTCTCTATCAAGCATCTATCTCTATAGATTCTTTTAGATCCTCATACAGGGTTCTCTATCAATTATCTATCTCCATAGATTCACTACAAGAAAAATAGGTATCGGAGACTGACATAATCAGTCTCTGATGTTCAATAATCAGTCCCCAATGAGAATCAAAGACTAATTTAGCTAGTCCTAGAAACCTAGTCCTAGATAGTTAATATTTTAAGTATCTGGGACTAAAAAATTAGTCCCCAATGCATCAAAGTATCAAAGACAGAAAATCAGTCTTTGATACAATCTCATTCAGTCTCTAATTTGTTTTCTTTGAATCCCCATTTTTAAGTTGTATCAGTCCCTAATATTATATTTGAGGGACTAAATATCAGTCTTTGATACAATCATGTTTAGTCTCCATCCTTCAAGACCCCACTAATACCATATTAGTCCTTGATAATATCATTCTAGGACTAAATATCAGTTTTTTATATTTTGGAATTTAGTCTCTAATATTATTTTTCTGCGACTGAATATCAGTCTCTGATACAATATCATTCAATCTTTAACTTAGGTTCTCAACATGGTTTTAAAACCGGACCGGACCAGCCGGTTCGACCGATTAAACCGAGAACCAATCTAGTGGCCGGTTTTTTCTTAATAAAATAAAAAACCATTGTTTTGAAACCATTAAAAACCAACAGTCACCAAAATACCGTAATAAACCATTCAGGTCGAATCATCTAAAAACCGGTTTTCTATAAATTATAACTTAAAGTTCAGACTCAGCTTAAACCAAGTGAAAATTTCCGGCCAAGTGTAATAACAAAAATAAACCGGCTTATGGCTATTTCGGTTATTGAAACCAAACCAGCGTACTTAACTTCCCTTGCCATTGCCTTCTTTATATAGGGGCAAACCTTTTAAAAAATCTCATCTTGGCACGATGTGGGACACTACGCCACACGTTAATTTTATTAGACATGTTTTTCATTTAGAGCAATTTCTTGTACTACTTATACTATAATGTACGTAGGTTTATATATATATATATATATATATATATATATATATATATATATATATATATATATATATATATATATATATATATATATATATATATATATATATATATATATATATATATATATATATATATATATATATATATATATATATATATATATATATATATATATATAAAGTAGGTTCCGTTGAGAATGAAAATAAAGTTGAGATCGCGAGATTAAATCTAGACAACATATTTTTTCTTGCCACTCTAGTGTTTCAGTGCCGTCGGAACGTTGATGCTTTAACGACGAAATAAATGTATTATTATTTATATATAATTTTCACCTCTACTACTATCTGGACCACCTTCGTCACCGTGACCACTACTGCTGCAATCGTCATCGTCACCGTGACCACTACTGCTGCAATCGTCATCTCTACCACCGCCGCCACCTACTGACAACGCCTAGTGATATCAAGTATTTTAGGCGTTGTTGAGCTCTGTTCTTGATGAAATTATATCAGATATATCTTGGTATTCTCACTTTTCGTGCCAGGACTTGTTTGGAGAAAAAGAATGGAAACAGGAACTAAAAGCGTGCAAAAGGAAGAAGTTTGGAAAAGAATGAAAAATCAAGGAAACTCATACGCGCGCCGCGGATCTATGATACGCGCGACGCGGGCTTAAGGCGGTGGAACACATTCAAATGTCGAAGAAACGGGAAAAGATTAGTACGCGCGCCGCGGATTCTTCATCTGCGCGGCGCGGCTGCGGGAAAATTGCAACTATAAATAGAGGCATTTCCAGCCGAAAACCTTAGAAAAGACCGGGTGTAAAATCGACCTTGAAGCTCTTTGACTCCAATATTTCGTTCCAGCAACTCCTCAAGTGTTATTTTCATGTTTTGGATTTTATTTTCATTTAGTTAGATATTTGTAAGCTTTGGTTTGTGTCTTTGGGAGTGACAACCATTGATACCAAGCTTTAGGTTTCTGATTTATGACATTTTGTTACTGTTTTGGTGTTTGGATATTGAGTTTGATGAATAAGAAGCATTTGGTTATAAGTAATATTGGTATTTCGGTGTTTTGAAAGTTTGTTTATGTTTTGGATGTTTGATTGTGTTTGGATATTGCTTTAGCCTTGTTGGGACTGTTTTCCCTTGCTGAAATAAGCAGCTAATTAGGTTAATTTTTAGGCATTAAACATTGGCTAGTAACTGTTAAGGAAAACTTTAGTTAGTGGCTAGTTTATGCTTTGCTTGGTTTTGCTTTGTTTGGATGCCTTTGATTGCTTCTGATTCAGAGATGCACTTCTGATTTCAGAAAGTGACTAGGTTCATTTGAGCTTAGCTTAGCTTGGCTTGAGTTTGTTTGATCATTGCTTTAGGGTGTTAGTAATTAAGAAGATAGAAACTTATTCCTCCGACTGTAGCGTGACACTACTAGTTGGTAATCTGTCATTTAGTCTAACCACGAAGCTCTTGCGGATCGACCCTGACTACCACTGTACTAGTGTGTGTTAGGTTTTTCTTTATTTTTGACCGCACGACGACCTAGGCGTGTCACCTACCCCGCCGCCACCGCCACTGCCAACTCCACCACCTCCACCACCCCTACCATCGCTACCACCACTCACCGCCACCACTACCACCTCTATCATTGTGGCCACCACCACAACCACCTTAGTCACCACCCACTGCCACCTCCACCAATACCACCACCTCACTAACACCACCGCCACCATCACCATCATCATCGCCACCCTCTATCACCGTCATCATGCCACCCTTTACCATCATGCTGACCACCACAACTATATATGTTTATTCATAAGTGATTATTCATATATATGTCTATACATAAATCATTATATGAATAATCATATATGAATATACCCAATCATATATGAATAATAAAAACTTCTCTCGTCGTTGTGGAGCGGCGGGGCAGCGTTCACGCATCTAGTGACCTAGATTTATTCTCGCGATCTCAACTTTTTTCCATTCTCAATGGAATCGTCCTATATATATATATATATATATATATATATATATATATATATATATATATATATATATATATATATATATATATATATATATATATATACATATACATATACATATACATATACATATACATATACATATACATATACATATATATATATATATATATATATATATATATATATATATATATATATATATATATATATCTACATACCCGGTTTTTTAGTTTGGTCCTACCGGTAGAACCTATTGAACCATCGAACCGGTAAGAACGTCCGGTTTGGTTTTCAAAACATTGGTTTTCAATGACTAAATATTAGTCTTTGATACATTGCTATTAAGTCGTTAACTTGATTTTCCAGTAACTAAATATTAGTCTCATATATAATGTTATTCGATCCCTAACCTACCTGACTATCACTCTTCGATAAAATGTAATCTAGTCTCAATTATGTTTTTATTGGGATTTTATTAGCACCGATGAACATATCGTAATAGAGCATCGTTCAGTCTCTTAACAGTGTTTTGAACACCAGACCGGATCGGACCGGCCAATTCAACCGATTAAACCGGGAATAGGTCAGCATAATGGTTCGAAAAAACCAAAAAGTGGCTGTTTTTAAACCGGATAAAAACAGTCGGTTCAATAAAAAAGCGGTCAAAATCGATACGGTCAAACGCATGAAACCGGTTAGGAGATAAATATTTCAAAAAATTTTAACAATGAAAAAGGAATTTCAATAATCGACGCCGGAGAACTTTCTTAAAGACTGAAATTCAGTCCTTAATGATTTTTCATCCAAAGTCAAAATTGTGCTAGTCTACCGAGACTGAACTTCAGTCTCTAATAAGTTTCCTTGCAAATAGTATTCATGAATAATTCATTAGTATCTGATTTATGATATCTATGACTAAATAATCAGTCTCTGATACTAATTTTTAGTCCATTATATGTGTCCATTCAAATGTAAAACAATGCATGTGTATTAGATACTGAAATTCAGTCTTTAGAAAGTTTCCCCACCAAATGCCAAATTCATGCAATTCTATTAAAGACTGAAATTCAATCCCTAATAAGCTTCTTAAAAGATCAAAATTGGCGTAACTCTATCAAGGACTGAAATTTAGCCCCTAATAAGTTTCCCTCCAAAATCAAAATTGGCGCTAGTTTATTCGAGACTAAAATTCAGTCCCTAATGTGTCTCCCTACAAAACTAAATTGGCGCAAACGTATTAGGGACTAAAGTTCAGTCCCAATTAGGTTTAGTCAGTCTCCAATTATTCACATATTAAAATTAGTCTTAGATAGTATCAGAGACTGATTCATCAGTCCCAAATGCATGGTATCAATGACTGATTAATCAGTCTCTAATATTTTAGTCACAGACGCCCATTTTTCTTGTAGTGATTCTTATACCATATAATGCATCTTCCAAGTTCATCATAGAGAAACATTTCCAAGCTCTTGCACTTTGCAACATTAGGCATTGTTTCCCACGAGCGATGTGTCACCAACATCCATAACAAGGAGGACTACAATGCTCCCACTAGCCTTGACACATATTTATGGCTTATTTTGCTTCTCAGAATTAAACACTTTAACTTTCTCAGTGAAACAAAACTCTAGTTGCGATATGCTTTTTTGGGTCTGATAATGGACCTCTCAAGCTTGCATACTCTATCAGAATTCCTAAATTGTATAAAACCCTTTGAAAGTGTTTGTGTTTTCCGTTAAGGAAACCGGTTTCTTTACATCCCATTTGCCATAATTTATAATAATGAAATGTAAGTAATATCCTAATAAATTCAATCATTGCTATTAGTGACAAGCTTTTCTCAAAACCATATCCTGGAGTTTAAGTGTAACCCTTTGCAACCAACCTAGCTTCAAATGTGTACACATTCCTATCCATGTCAGCCTTTTCCCAAAAGACCCATTGACACCTAATAGTTTTGAGACCATGTGTGTGATCAACTAGATTCCAAACTTGGTTATCATTCATGATCAATCAAATTCCAAACTTGATTACCATACATGGATTGAATCTCTCTTTCCATCACTCTATTTTCATTTAGTAGCCTAAGGGCCTACCATAGCTTCCTGATAGTTCTTAAGCTTATCTAGGGCATTTAACGTGCCATCCCTTTCTTGATTTGGGAACCAAGGAATTCAAGTGCACGACGTTCTCTAACAAGCTTTGAATAGGATGTGAGAATGTGTCAGATTTCTAAGCAATCTCTTTGCTTAGTCTCAACCTCTTGTTGAGTGCTAGTTCCAACTTAAGGTTCTTCCTTGGTTGAGTCTTGAATCTCATCAAGATCAATCTAGCTCCCACTAGCTTCTTGGAGTATAAACTCCTATATTAGAAGATGGTCATTCGAGCAAGAAACAGTTTGTTCTCAAAAGGTTTCTAAAACCAATTATTCCAATAACTTTTGGGATAACCAACAAAGTAACACATCTCTAATATGGGTCCTCGTTTGTCGAGCGTTTTTGCAATGAACAAAACCTCACAACCCCAGAATTTCTCATGTGCTAGCAAAGGACAATCCCCGCTTCACATCTCAGAGGGTGCTGTGAATACCTTTTAGTTGGTACAAGGTTTAGGATTTGGCAACATTCTTTTGGCACAATTCCAAATATGTTCCGAGGAATATTACGACTCATCATGAACCAAATCAAACAACAATTCTTTTATCTACCTGACTACACCCTTCTGAAGTGGTGTTCCATAAGAGGTTAACTTGTGAAACCATTCCAAGTTCCTTAGATGAGCGTATGAACATGACTAAGATGCTCACCAATCCCCTTTTGGATTTTTACTATCTTGTCCTTTTACCCAGTTGATCCTTAACATTGTTTTGGAATGCCTTGAACGCTTCAAGGGTTTTCAAATTGTGTTTAATCATATAAGCACAAACATCTCTACTGAACTCATCAGCAAATGCAATAAAGTATCTTTCATTATGTCTTATGGTGGATTTAAATGGTCCACATATACCAATGTGTATGAGGTCCAACAAGTCCTTGCCTCTTTCACAAGCTATTGTAAAAATGGCATCTTTGTTCCTGTCTGAATGGAGCTTAGTGATGCGTTTCCTTTATATGACCATGATGACAATCTCCAAAAAGCATGAAAGTTTTGTTTAACTATGTATTGTGGTCAATCTGAACAGACCATTGACGTAGACTAATTCCAACAGACATATGCCTACTAAGTGGTGCTATTTTCATCTATCTTTGTACAAGTGGCATTAATCATAAGACTCATAGTCAAATGATTTCTAAAATCCTGTCCACATTGATATTTGGTAATAACTCCATGAACACATTTTATCTAAAGCCCTTGGACATTTTGAATACATGCACTTCTCAAGATAATAACTCCATGAATACATTTTATCTAATGCCCTTGGACATTATGAATTGAGCTTGGACTATTGTTACTATACTAGTTTCATAGATTTCATGACTAAGTTTCTGTCCTTTCAAATATAACAAGCCTAATATGCTTTTAACAAACGAAGTCAGAACCATCTCATGAAGCATTGTATAACTTAACAATTTTAAGATCATAATACCATAGATTAAACATTAGAGTTAATTGAGTTCTAATCCTATAGACTACAACAAGGGCTCGATGTCTATGATTTGGTCCAATTCTCTATGTTACAATCTTTTGCTTCCTTTTATCTTGTAGTGGAACAATTTGTATTTTAGGTTTGTTTGAAGTGTCTCAGAGTTACCCTCTCTCTTAGTCCTTAGCATTAAGGTTGGAGTTGGAGAACCAAACTTCAATCATCTTAATCCTTGGAGTGATTGGCCTTACTCATCTTGACATTTCCATTCTTGATAGAGGAGTGGAGCTGGAGTTTCTATGTGTGTGGCCCATGTTAAGTTTAGTCTTTAACACGTCATACAACTTCATGATGGTCTTTCCCATGTTGTTTGTATGAAAATTAGTATGAACTAATTATATGAACCGGTCACTAGGATCATCTCATGATCTAAGAATCTAACTATGACCTAATGGGAAACCATATCTTGCTCCATGTTGCAGTATTATTTTTTACAATGGACAATATGTATTTTAGACATCATTCAAGATAGTATTGTAGATTAATGTTTTAGTGGGTTTGATTTATCCTTAAAAATAATTACCCAATTTATTTAATAAGGCTAGGATCCATATTTCACTTCAATTAATGAAAGGGATGTCGTAATCACGTCATGAAGTTATTTAGGTAGCCATACACTTTGCCAATTTCAATCATTATGAAATTCATAGATCTTTTGAGATTCATTTCATCAATGGCATGTTAATCTCGGATACGCTATCTTACTTTTGTGGCTAGGATGCCGAGGACCACAAACAAGATTGTGAATTAACTACACAGCCCTTTCCCCAAGACCCCCACCACAACTTCTCTCTCCGTCCCACTACTATTTCTCGATCTCTAGTTCTGGTTCGCGACTAGGAGGAAACGGCCACATGAATTGGAGCATGAGGCTTCTAATCAGCGTTAACGGAAAATAAGTTTTATTGAGATTTAATTAGGTGATATTTGAGAGTTATTTTTTTAACTAGGATTAGTTTCGAGATTCCCAATAATACGTCCGTTTCAAAAGGATTTTCAAAGAATTCCAAATTAAACCTCCTAATTTCCTTAGTAATACACAATCAGCCTCCTATAACATAAACTAAGTAAACTAAATTACTTTTTGACATTTTAGGCCCCTCGTAATAGTTATGTTTCTTTTTTAGTCACTAGATAAATTCTCGTATTATTATTAGTATCATTATTATTATCATCATCATCTAGTTAACTATATTTACCTTTAAATTTAACAAACACGTCGAAAAAATCGAAAAGTGAAAACGAGCGTTACAATCTCCAACATGGAAACCCATTTGTGTGTAATCAGTTGCTTATTTCTTCCAAACAACCGCACATAATGTATAATATTAGTGTCACGTACATTATTAAATATTGAAGTGTATGGTGGAAAAATAAATAGCTCTATCATACAAATATATGAAGTGTTGGTCATACCAGACTTCCACAGCGTGGTGAGATGGTGAGATGGGAGGAGCAGTTCCTCTTCTATTGTCCAGTTTCTTCACAGTTTTTTCACAATAGAAACAAAACTGATCATTTTGTCCCTTTCTTTATTTCTTGGGTTTATGTTGTATTTCACTTGACTGAATAAGTCTCTTAGAGTACACATTCTCTTTGACATTCCTTTCATCCAATGATTGAATATGTTTGAACCGGGTTCTACTGTTCATAATGAATATCTTCTTCACTTTGATGAAAATCTGATTTGCTTCATAATTCTCCAAAACCTTTCGGAGGTCAAGGGTCATTACTCCCAGTATGATGTGAGAAATATCAATAGTATCACAAATTATATATACTCGTAGTATATATAATTTCTTTTTATACTTCAGGAAAAATCTCAATGCATCATACCGGTTGCAGAAATTGTAACCATCAAATGTTGCTATCTCTTGAAACTCAACAAGAGAGAGGTTGTACAGGGGTGTAAGTGTATTAGCTGAAAGCATGCTAGCACGTATTTTTTTGGCAGTTCATTTTTGACCGCTGATGATAGGTAAAGATAAGGAAAACTATCTTGATAATTTAAGGCATCCTCTTTGCCTTTACATGACATTGTACTTAGAAAATTGTATGCGATACATTAACAGTTATACAGATATACTAAAAGAGACAAACGTTGTAATAATGAAATAAAGCTATATGGCTATAATAAGCAGTGTTGTAAAAGTTAGCGTAGGCGGCCACCTAGGCGCTAAGTGGACGGGTTCTGCCTACGATTAGTGGTAGGCCGTCAAGTTAGGCGGATTTGGTCAACAGCGGTAAAAATCGGGTTTAGGCCGGTCTAGGCAACAAAAATTTTCAATTTTTCAAATTTTAAAATATTCAAATTTTCAAAAAGAAAATAAAATTTGTAGATTTTTATAATTTAAATTTACAAAATTTCAAATATTCAGAATAATAATATATATTATATATTTTATTATATTAATAATCTATATATTTTTTATTTTATTAGTAATTTCAATTTTTTATTATATATATAAATTAGACAAAACTGCAAATTTGGTCCCTATGGTTTGTTGAAAACTGTCGTTTGGGTCCAAATAGTTTCCAACTTGGAATTGGTACAACTGGACCTTCGATGGGTTGTATAAAACTATAAATCGAACCCCGAAAGTTTAATTTGCCTTTGCTACTGTCTCAATTGGAATCACGATTAAGGCCGCTGTAGTCACAGGTATTTTGCCTTTGCTGATGCGTAAATATGGAACTGCAAATTGGGTTCAATGGGTTGCATAAACCGAACCCCAAAAGTTTATATCATATTGAAAGCTAGACCATCGGTTAGTCTTAAGTGTTTATTAATTTGCTATCTTAATTATGGTATAGATTTGTACCATGAGTGAAACATAGTCGGAGGAGCATCTTGGGTCCTGAATGTAACATACTCCGGCATAATTGCAGGTGATTACTGCTTCAATCCAAGTCAGATCTCGCCTTACATTTAAATTGTGACCCAAGTCTCGGCAGTGCTGGTTGAGAGAGTCATGGGGTAGGCTTGTGGTGGTCCTAATTCTGCTTTGACTAGATCGACACAGAATTCAGGCTTCAAGCCTCAAGTTTTGACGGACACAAATTACAAGTTAGTAAGCTTTAAATTTCAATTCCATTGTATAGTTTCCATTTTAGCTTCCATTGCACACATTACAAGTTTTAGCTTCTTGGAAGTAATATATGCAGGTTATTCTGGTGATTTATGTACATACCGTGAATATGCTAGATGGTTGGTTTCTGCCAGCAGTGTTCTTTCGAGCACCATTCTTTACATTTTCAAAGATTATATTTCTTGTTTGGACAAAGTTGACTCTAGAAAAAGTCAAAGAAGTTGAAGAAGTCAATGGTCCATCACTTGAAAGTCCATGCAACATCAATATAGAAGCAAACAAGATCCAATCTTTTGAGAAAAGTACCACATATACATTAAAAAGAGATAGAGAAAATCATTTTCTTGTAAACTTCTCTAGAGCTTTGTGGAATGTTCTAAAAGAGTACAAGAACAAACTAGAGGTAAGTTTGTGGTTAATTAGACATTGAAAAAATATAGTAGGCTTTTATCATATCTCATTCTTACTCACTTTTGCAATATTTTAAATTATTGATGACAGGCTAGTGAAAATGAAGTTCATTCTCTAAGACATAACCTAAATATTGAAACAGAAAGAAGTCATGCAATAGAGACCGAATTGAACCTCATTAAATCTTTCTGCTTTTGTGGAAACAAAAAAGTAGCAAATGTTCAAGTGGTTAAAGAGAATGAAATTATACAAACATCAACAAACTGCTCACTTGAGGTTTGTTACTTGCAAATTTTTCTGTCAATTATAAAGTTTTGCACTAAATCCTTTTATAAACTGATGAAGGGTATTTTGGTAATTATCAGGGTGTGAGTTGTGTTAAGACGGTGTCAACATGTGTAAGTGTTGAAAGTTTTCAAGAATATAGTAAAAAGGTATGATGTTGTTATATACGTCTTGTTTAGAATATGCCAGATAAAGCTTATAACTAAAAGTGGCTAGTTTAATGTTAAATAAGTTCACCATTTTGTTGATCAGAAAGACAATCTTGCCCCTTGTGAATACATTGTGTTTGATAAAGAAGATTTGAAGGAACTTGAAGACAAAGATTTCAGCAGTGAAATTGCATGTCTGGCTTTTTTTAATCAGAGTTTGTATAATCGTATGCATTAAATATCAATACTCTCATCTATTCAAGGTAAATAAAGGAAAATAAAAATTCTGGATTCTAATTTAGAATTATGTCATCTTTTCTATTTAAAGAAAAAAACTATTTTGATGAAGGAAATTTATGAAAAATTTGGAATTTTAGGCCTGGTAGAAGCTGGACTTATTGCCAGCAAGTTATCTCAACGTGACATGAATATTTCAAATGAAGATGAGAATTCTCTAAACTTCTGTCCTGAAAGGTACATTTTTTACAACTAAATACATGAAATAGCAACGTACTTTCATTTATTTGTGCACTTTAAGTTGTACCATGATTAACATCCTACTTTCATTTATTCTTATTGCATCATTATACTTTCACTTTTTATTATGATGAGGTCATTTTACTTTAAACAATCTACCCTATTATAGCATTGTACTTTTGATATTTTTTTCTCATTAGGACGTTATACTTTAAAGAATCTATCAAATTAGATTACATTGCTATAATTAGGCAGATTATTCAAAGTATGATGTTATAACAAAAAAGAATAGGAAGAAATGAAAGTATGATGTTATTGAAGGGTTTCTATGCAATCAATGAACACAAAATAACCTAAGGTTCACATGCAACCCTAATATTGATCTATGTTTTCTTCTATGAAAATTAGAACTAAGAACCTAAAGGATACAATTCAATTCTAAAGAAGAATCAAGAAAAACCAACCTTAGATCTTATGATCCTTTTAAGCAGCAGCAAAATTATCCTGCCTCAGATGAAAGTCACACCCAGGGGATGGAAGAATCAGTCCAGCAGAGTAAATCCAGAGAGAGGTGGCGTGAATATGAGGTGCCAGGGGGTTCCTTTTATAGCCTCCAAGGGTTACACCTGAAACCCTAAGGAGCCTCCAATTGGACAAGGCTTTTGACCACTTGGACCAGGCTTACCAAACCCTAATTAGGGTTTCGCCAATCCCTTGGAGGAGCCTCCAAGTTGGCGCCACTTTTGGTCCTTGGTTTTTCCTGGCCAGTTATTCAACTATTGAATAAATGCCAAACCAGTCCCTGCACCTTTTAATTAATTAATTTAATCTCCAAATTAAATCCAATTAATTCTAGATTAAATCTCAATTAATTAATATAGTTTCTAATTAATATATTAGCACTTAAATATATTAATAAACCATATATATATATTCTATTGATTTATTATACAATTAATAAATCAACTATTCTCTCTACTGAACTATCTTTCCTCCACCCATGAGGGCAACCCAAATGGACTTTGCTTTTAACCATAAGATAAAAGTTTAATTACAAGTCATGGCTTAGACACCTAATCCAACAGTCTCCCACTTGGATAAGTCTATGACTTTAATTGTCTGAACTCTGACCCAGTCAGTTCTTGTCCAAAGATAAGTGATCAGATGATCCTCCGTCCAACAAGATATTTTCAGACTCAAGACATGGATAAAATCAATCTGGTCTGATTCACTGTTCCTCGATTTCCGATTTGCATATGACTCTTAGACTACCAATTTAGTCCCGGTTGGCCAACCATTTTAGTCAACTTCAAAATCATCGAGAGGCCTACAGATATCTGTTTCCCGTTAGGGTCAAGGGACGAATAAACTTCGACTCATATACTTATGTCTTTTACCAGACAAATCACTCACAACAATACGTTTTATAACACCGAGTTACCGATGCGTTTTCATATTATCAATGAACAACCGTCTAATAAATCATAACTCATATGTCTTAGCTTAAAGATCAAAAGATATTATCGTCTCAACATTGCTCGTGATGTAATCCATGAAGCAATCCATTGAGCGCGGGTTTATCCAATACTCAAATCTCCATTTCCAAGTACTCACGAATGGTTCAGCAATCCAATTGCAATGTCTAACTCCTTAGACAATCTATTACCAATTCATGACAGTCTTACTTCACACTTACTCCCTTAAAGTGTAATCGACTGTGGATATTTGAATAATCCAATTATTCAGGAAGTAAAACATGCAAAATGAAACACAATGATAAAGTACTGACAAGAGTAGTGAACCATAATAAATCTCTATTATTAAATCACAAGAGTCAAATACAATACATTGTTACAAGTTTCGAACCTATCTAATTACTAAAACTTATATCATCTCTTAATCCAATGCTCCTAGCATGCTGATTATGCTTAATCCTACTCAGAGCCTTTGTCAAGGGATCTGCAGGATTATCTTCCGATGATACCCTCTTCACAAGGAGGTGACCTTCTTCTACCCTATGCCTGATGTAGTGGTACTTTCTGTCGATATGTCTGGACTTTCCATGATCTCGCGGTTCCTTTGTCAAGGCGACCGCACCTTCATTATCGCAGAACAGTTCCAAGGGCTCCTGAATACTCGGGACTACTCCAAGGTCACCGATAAAGTTCTTCAGCCAAGCCGCTTCCTTTGACGCTTCACTTGCTGCTATGTACTCTGATTCGCACGTAGAATCAGCCACTGTTTCTTGCTTGGAACTTTTCCAAGTCACTGCTCCACCGTTCAAAAGGAATACCCAGCCCGACTGAGACCGACCACTGTCTCTATCCGTCTGAAAGCTGGCATCTGTATATCCTTCAACTCTCAAGGTATCACTGCCACCGAGGACTAACACCATGTTCTTTGTCCTTCGCAGATACTTGAGTATATTTTTCACAGCTATCCAATGCGCCCTTCCAGGGTTACCCTGGTACCGACTGACCATGCTTAAGGCAAAAGCCACGTCAGGGCGAGTACACGTCATAGCGTACATGATCGATCCCACAGCCGAAGCGTATGGTACTCGACTCATCTCAGCTATTTCCTCGTCTGTACTCGGACTTTGAGTCTTACTCAGCTTCGCATTACTTTGGATAGGCAGCTCTCCCTTCTTGGAATTTTCCATACTAAACCTCTTTAGTACCTTATCCAAGTATGTACCCTGACTGAGTCCAATCAGTCTCTTCTTCCTATCTCTCAATATTCTAATCCCAAGAATATAGGCAGCCTCTCCTAGGTCCTTCATGGCGAAACATTTCCCAAGCCAAGCCTTAACATCTTGCAAGGTTGGAATATCGTTTCCCATGAGCAGTATGTCATCGACATACAGCACCAGAAAAGTGACTATACTCCCACTAGCCTTGACATATACGCAGGACTCATCCTCGCTCCTAGAGAAGCCAAACTCTTTGACTTTCTCATGGAAACAAAGATTCCAGCTGCGAGAAGCTTGCTTCAATCCGTAGATTGATCTCTCAAGCTTACACACCTTATTAGGATACTTTGCATCGACGAAACCCTCTGGCTGATTCATGTAAACATCCTCAGTCAGCTTCCCATTAAGGAAAGCGGTTTTGACGTCCATCTGCCAAATTTCATAGTCATGAAATGCAGCTATGGCCAGCATAATCCTAATAGACTTTATCTTAGCTACTGGTGAGAAGGTCTCGTCATAGTCAACCCCTGGGGTTTGAGTAAAGCCCTTCGCAACCAGTCTTGCCTTGAAAGTGTGTACCTTTCCGTCCATGTCTGTCTTCTTCTTGAAGATCCATTTGCACCCGACTGTCTTTCGACCCGGTACATTGTCAACCAAGTTCCAAACTTGATTGTCATACATGGACTTGATCTCGCTATCCATGGCCTCTTTCCACTTGGCAGACTCAGGGCCTGCCACTGCTTCCTGGTAGTTAGCTGGTTCATCCAAATTTATCAGTGTCCTATCACTGACAAAAGTGTCCCCATCCGAAGTTATATGGAACCCATAAAACTCGGGTGGCATGCTAACCCTACTAGAACGCCTAAGAGGTAAGGATACATCTGTCGGGCCAACAGGAACTTCTTCCTCATGTTGGTTGCTAGTTTCTCCTAAGGTTGCGTCATCTGATGACTCTTGAATTTCTTCCAGATCAATGGTACTCCCACTGTCCTCTTTGAATACGAGCTCTCTCTCTCGAAAGACTGCTCGTCTAGCTACAAAGACCACGTCCTCGCTCGGTCTGTAGAATAGATATCCAAAGGACTGTTTGGGATAACCAATGAAGAAACACCTTTCACTTCTGTCTGCGAGTTTGTCTTGAGTCTCTCGTCTAACGAAAGCCTCACAACCCCAGACCTTGATATGTGCCAACGAGGGAGCTTTCCCCGTCCACATCTCATGAGGTGTTTTCGCAACCTTCTTAGTTGGGACAAGATTGAGGATATGGGCGGCAGTCTCTAAGGCATACCCCCAGAAGTGAATGGGAAGTGAAGCTCGACTCATCATGGAACGAACCATGTCCAACAGGGTTCGGTTGCGCCTCTCTGCAACACCGTTCAACTGTGGTGTCCTGGGAGGTGTCAACTGCGAAACTATTCCGCATTCCTTTAGATAGTCCAGGAACTCGATACTTAGATACTCTCCGCCTCTGTCGGATCTGAGCATCTTTATCTTCCTGCCTAATTGATTCTCTACTTCGTTCTTAAACTCTTTGAACTTTTCAAAGGTGTCCGACTTGTGCTTGATCAAGTAGATGTAACCGTATCTACTAAAATCGTCGGTAAAAGTCACGTAGAACCGCGTGCCATCCTTTGTGGTTGATCTGAATGGACCACACACATCCGTGTGAATAATGTCCAATAGACCCTCACCTCTTCCAAAAGACCCTTTGAAAGGTGATTTAGTCATCTTGCCCAACAGACAAGATTCGCATACATCATCCGACTTGAGGTCGAATGATTCCAACACTCCATCCTTTTGGAGTTGGGCGATGCGTTTCTTGCTGATGTGCCCGAGCCGACTATGCCACAGACATGCCTTTTCCACGTCACTAGTAGAATCAATATAATTTACACTTTGTCCTAGATTGTCAACACATTTCACAGTTTCATACACACCATTACAAGGATAAGCAGTAAAATTCAAAATACAATTTTTGAAAACAGAAATAGATCCAATATTATTATCAAAAGAAAAATGAAATCCTTGTCTGAATAATGCGTGAAATGAAATAATATTTCTTGCCATTTCTGGCGAATAGCAACAATCTAATAAATCTAAACAAACTTCACTACTAAGCACTAAACTATAAACTCCAATCTTGGTAACAGGGGACGATCTCCTATTGCCCATGATCAAGTTCAGTCTACCGTGCTCCACCTCCCTGCTTTCCTTTAGGCCCTGCATATCAGAACAAATGTGAAAACCACATCCTGTATCAAGGACCCAAGAGTTAGAAGATGGTGAGTTTTTAGAGATAGTGTATATACCTGCTGTCGATGGCTTTACTTTCCCATCCTTGACATCCTGCAAGTATTTGGGGCAGCTTCTCTTCCAATGGCCCTTTTCTTTGCAGTAGAAACAGTTTGCTTCATCGGGGTTGGCCACACAAGGAATTTGGGAAGTCTTGGTTCTCGAGCCATTACTGGATGACCCGGCCTGAACCTTTTCCCTCCAATTTTGTTTAGGAGGGCCCTTCCTTTTCTTTCCTCTGCCACTTCCAATGGCTAGAACGGGCTGATTAACCGAGGGTACACTTTTACCCTTCATCCCGTCTTCAGCTACTCGAAGCATGCGATGCAACTCAGCCATATTAGCCTGATTGTTGTTCAAATGATAAGCCAGCCTGAACTGGTCATAAGAACTCGGCAACGAGTTAAGCACTATGTCAACGGCCAACTGTTCCGGTACAGGCATCGCAAGCTTTCTAAGCCGCTCCACGTAACCTTGCATTCTTTGCACATGAGTGCAGATGGACTCTCCATCTTTGGGTTTGCTGTTCGTGAAGTCCTTGACCACTTCGCACCTTTCGATGCGCTCTTGCTTGCGGAACTTTTCCGCTAGCTCCTTGTGCATCTCATAGGGCCAGTAGTCTTCGTATATTCTCTGCAATTCGGGGTTCATTGTGGCGATCATGATGCAGGCCACTTTGGTTGCATCATCAGTATGTTTTTGGTACGAGGCAATTTCCTCGGGAGTAGCAGTTTCGGGGTCGACATCGACAAGCTCGGTCTCGAGAACATACTCTTTGTTCTCATACCTCAGAGCCATCTTGATGTTTCTAATCCAGTCATTATAGTTTGTCCCGTTCAATTGAACCTTGGAACATAGTGAGAGGATTGAGGGAACACTGGAGTTTGATTGGGGAGCGGATTGATCAGCAGAAGACATCTATAAAAGAAGGTAAGTTTAATTAGATACTTGTCGGTCCTTATAATAACCCAATATAAAATAAGGCTAGGATCCAACTATAACAATTTGCAACATAGAAGAGGGATGCCGTAATCTATAAGCAAATTTTATAAAGGTAGGCGAATGACGATTCAGCCGATTCCACCGCGGAAAAATAATCTTATTATAAATGGAATTCCTAGTTTCTTATGAGATTTATTGAACTGTTCAATAGCATGTTTAATCTCGGATATGCCCCACCGTTTGTGACTGGGATGCCGAGGATCACAAACCGGGTGTGAATAACCATGCAAATTAGCTTGGTGCTCTCGGGATCCATTATCATCTCAAATTGATGTGCCGGTAAACCACACACGCTCCATCAACAATGATAACACCCGAGACACCCATTGCCACTCTTTATGAACCCCTATTGGTGTGCCGGTAAACCACACACGCTCCACCAACGTTTCATAAAGTGCAATGTGCAATTTCATGGGGTAGCATCAAATTCACATTTTCCTAAAGTAACTAGATTGGGATTTGTTTTAGGGTTCTAGTACTTTCAATTATAGCATTATACTTTTAAGAGGCTTAGCGGTTCTATCATACCCGTTCAGCTAACGACACTCGACTGACCAGGAGAGCGGTGGGTAAGAGTAGATACCCATTAGACTAACATTTTATAGTCAGTCGCCTTATACCCTCTTTATAGGACAGTTTTGTGAATGAGGCTTACTAGCGGTAGACTAACCAATTTTCTTATACATATTAAATTAACTTTTAATTTTAAATATATATAAGATATATTTTAATCTCATTAAAATATCTTAGAATTAATTAAATTCTAATTTTCTCAAATTATTCTAATTTTCTTGAAAATTTTAATTAATTCTTAAAGCAGATTTAATTTGCCTTTAATTAATCAATTAATTAAATTAATTAAATCTAGATTATAGATTACTAAATTAATCAAATTAATTAATCTATAAATGCCCCATGAATTTCGAAATACACATGCCAATAATAAGGGTTCAAGTTATTTTAGTTTATTCAGTTACCAAAAATAACAACACACAAATATGGCAAGCAAATCAAGCATTCAAGGGGGACCAAGGGAGGGTGGCGGCTAGGGTTAGGAAACCCTAGCCTTGGGATCGATTTTGGCCTCCTCCCAAGGGTTAATTTTCGCCAATAACCCTTAGGCACAAAACAATTCAAGCAGTTCATAATCAAACACAAGAAAACAAGCTGGCTCTGATACCACTGAAGGGTTTCTATGCAATCAATGAACACAAAATAACCTAAGGTTCACATGCAACCCTAATATTGATCTATGTTTTCTTCTATGAAAATTAGAACTAAGAACCTAAAGGATACAATTCAATTCTAAAGAAGAATCAAGAAAAACCAACCTTAGATCTTATGATCCTTTTAAGCAGCAGCAAAATTATCCTGCCTCAGATGAAAGTCACACCCAGGGGATGGAAGAATCAGTCCAGCAGAGTAAATCCAGAGAGAGGTGGCGTGAATATGAGGTGCCAGGGGGTTCCTTTTATAGCCTCCAAGGGTTACACCTGAAACCCTAAGGAGCCTCCAATTGGACAAGGCTTTTGACCACTTGGACCAGGCTTACCAAACCCTAATTAGGGTTTCGCCAATCCCTTGGAGGAGCCTCCAAGTTGGCGCCACTTTTGGTCCTTGGTTTTTCCTGGCCAGTTATTCAACTATTGAATAAATGCCAAACCAGTCCCTGCACCTTTTAATTAATTAATTTAATCTCCAAATTAAATCCAATTAATTCTAGATTAAATCTCAATTAATTAATATAGTTTCTAATTAATATATTAGCACTTAAATATATTAATAAACCATATATATATATTCTATTGATTTATTATACAATTAATAAATCAACTATTCTCTCTACTGAACTATCTTTCCTCCACCCATGAGGGCAACCCAAATGGACTTTGCTTTTAACCATAAGATAAAAGTTTAATTACAAGTCATGGCTTAGACACCTAATCCAACAGTTATAATATACAAATGAATGAAAGTACATTGCTGTTTCTTGCATATAACCGTTTCATCAATTGATTTTTGCAGCCCTTTATCTCGTCAGGATCTTGTGAGTTAGAAAATGTCCCTGGAGAAAAGACTAAGACTGCTTCCTATACTTGAGAAGTACAGAACGATATACAACTTTAAAATCTAATCATATATATATATATATATATATATATATATATATATATATATATATATATATATATATATATATATATATATATATATATATATATATATATATATATATATATATATATATATATATATTTAAATGTGAACTTTTGAAAACTTCAAATATATTTGATACTGATGAACAGATCCTGCTGCAAAGGTTTTTTTATTCACTTAACTTGTTTGTATATTACTACACTGTTTCCTTCATAAAATACTCTACTAAGTTCTGTACATAATCCGTTTTGTTACAATGTTGTTGCTACGGAACCAAATGTGAAACCAGGTAAACATAATCTACCAGTTGTGCAACCGCCTGTGAAACCATTTGAAGAGAATGTAGCAATAGAGACATCTGTTTTGAAGTATGTTGTCAAAGAAGCTGGCAAAACAGGTGACAAACCAGCTCAAGAGAAACCAGTTGCCAAATCTGTTGTCAAAGAAGATAGCAAATTAGGTGTCAAACCAGCTCAAGAGAATGTACTTCAAACCTCACAGAAGCGCAAGAATTATATACCCAATAGGTTTCTTGCCAAGAGAACAAGGAACCGTTCCCTCAACATGAAACAATAGTTTTTTCTATTTTGCCTTTTGGTTTATGATGTTTTCCTTCATTTAAGTATTTCTTAGATTGGTTTTTACTACCACTTATGTTTACCTACTTTATTTGGGTATCTAATGTACAGAATGTCATTTGAATTATTTATAATATCGTTTTCTTTTTTATTATCCTTGCCTTTTGGTTTATGGTTACTTTTAGTTGTATTGTATATATGTGTCTCTATAAACTAGTATTAGTCATATTAAATATATTGTCTGTATGATTAGATGGTACCAAATTGTCACTTTTGAAATTACATACATGTCACCATTTAATAAACATGGTCATATTCATCGTACTTAATTGTTTCCAAACATAGCCAATAGTCTTAACAATCTTCTAATTGTGTGACAAATTACTAATATAACGCTTCATTGAATGTACATGTATGTCACCATTCATTATATACATTCACTACAATATTGAAATAGTGTGACTCTAAATACTAGTATTGGTCTTTTTTTTTTTTTTTTTTTGGTAACCGAGGACCCCACCCGACCCATCCTTTGGATGACCCTGATGAAGCAACCTCGGGGTCCACGCACACCTGGCAGCAGGGTGGTCCGGGTCAATCACCTACGGGGGTAGAGAGGTGGCCAGTGGCCATCCCCTGATTGAAACCTAACACTCCCTATGGGGAAAGGGAGGGAGTGGGATTAGAACTTGGAACCTCTTTATGGGGGAAGAGAAAGAGTCCTAAGCCTTATCCACTAGGCCATCAGGGTGATGGTTAGTCATATTAAATATATTGTTTGTATGACTAGATGCTACCAAATTGTCACTTTTTAAATTACATACATGTCACCATTTAGTAAACATGGTCATGTTCGTGCTAAATAATTGTCTGCAAACATACCCAATAGTCTTAACAATCTTCTAATTGTGTGACAAATTGCTAGTATAACGTTTCATTGAATTTACTTGTATGTCACCATTCATTATATACAGTCACTACAATATTGAAATAGTGTGTCTCTATAAACTACTATTGGTCACATTACATATATTGTCTGTATGACTAGATGCTACCAAATTGTCACTTTTTAAATTACATACATGTCACCATTTAGTAAACATGGTCATGTTCATGCTAAATAATAGTTTGCAAACATACCCAATAGTCTTAATAATATTCTAATTGTGTGACAAATTACTAGTATAACGCTTCATTGAATTTACTTGTATGTCACCATTAATTATATACAATCACTACAATATTGACATTGTATGTCTCTATAAACTAGTATTGGTCACATTAGATATATTGTTTGTATGACTAGATGCTACAAAATTGTCACTTTTGAAATTACATACATGTCACCATTTAGTAAACATGGTCATGTTCATGGTAAATAATTGTCACCAAACATAACCCAATAGCCTCAACAATCTTCTAATTGTGTGATAAATTACTAGTATAACGCTTCATTGAATATACTTGTATGTCACCATTCATTATATACAGTCACTACAATATTGAAATTGTGTGTCTACTTACGCTTTAACGCCACAATATTAGAAAATTTGACTGATTTTGGAACAAATTTGTCGACTCAATGGCCACACTTTTATGATACCGCCACATTTTTTCATGGCATACAGACACAATATTATAAAGTGACCATATGACACCTAATATCACAAAGCCTATGGAAACACTTTCAGTGGAAAAAAAATTGTCACCAAACGCATATGGTCACGTTTTTTCGGTGTCACCAATGTGCAATTTTGTACTAGTGACCTGTACTATCTTCCACACCTATTCTTACTTGTACCAAACGTCCTTCCAATATTACTATCTAGTCTCTTATTACTATATGGTTCTTGTTTATACGGTTTGTACATTCAACACTTCATTCTAGACTTCCTAGAGTTTCTTTATCATACTCGTGATAAAAGAGAAAAATGTTTGCTGATGTCATCAGGTAGTTTTGTTAATACTTATTTCACATGTAATTTTGAGGATAAAATATACAGTTGAATAAGTAATCCTACCCTAATATCACAACCAAACAAGGAACAACTAATAAAGTAGGATTGAGAATTCTAAGGCCATCAGATCTAAACTTTGTGCAATTCAAATGTTCATTTGACTACCTTAGAGCATAAGCATAGTTCTAGTTGCAAATAATGATAATCATATAAGACAATAAGGCTTCTTATGTCAGGGAATTCTAGCATGCAATTCTAGCATGCAATTCCTGTGTGAATTCTTAGCCTTACATTTATCGTATATATCAAGTTTCTAACATATACATGGATGCAGATATTTGAGGAATCATTTACTCACTTGAGCTCCGGCTGATCGCACGCATCGCATTCTTTTTCTTTTAAAAATTTCTAATTTTTTTATAAAAAAACCAGTCCACAGTTTGAGTTCAGATTTACCCGAAAGTTTATCCAAATCCCTCAAACTAAGGCTCTGATACCAACTTGTAACGCCTCAAATTTTTAGGCCAAATTTTTCGTTTTGAAAACCATATATTGATTTATAAAAGAGTATTTTACAAACAAAGAAATCAGCCATAGTATTGATTTTAACAAAATACATATAGAAACCCATGTCTTTTATTCTTCACATAAATTATTTATAAAGTAGCGGAAGTCTTGAAAGTAGTGGAATGCGGTGCGTCAGGTCGGAGCCTTCCCTCTGACTCTGCCATTATCTGAAAATGTTAAATATCAACGGGGTAAGCACAAAGCTTAGTGAGTTCCTCAAAATACCATACGATCCATCACATAACATACAACACATAATAACCATTCATATGTCTGTGAGACTCGCGGGCTATCCCTGTTCCGCATGAAGACTCACGAGCAGTTCCCGTTCCGTCTTATCGCTCATAGGCGTTTCCCGTTCTGTCTAATGACTCGCAGGCTATTTCCGTTCTGCCTATTGGCTCGCGGGCTGTTCCCGTTCCGTCCACAAACAATCATTATCATAGCTATAATTCATACAATTATCATAATAGGTAAGACTACCTTAGTCTACCTATCTTCCTTCCCACGCATGCAATATCACCTATAGTATAGTGAGAAGACTCACCTAATTGTAGTTGACTACAGTGTTTATCTTTCTGTCTTTGTATTCCCTTTTAACCTTAACTGTTAACATAATAAGAAACCTATCATTTCTTAATCCTTAACTATATTATAGTCGTATTATTAAACCCTTCAATAATTCCAACATGATACTCCATGATTTATCAAGTAAAGAACGGCCAGGTAGAAGATTAGATGGGATGGCAGGATCCTTTCAACATTTTAGCCTTTCTGAAAATCCAACAACCAGATCCTAAGTAATCGGCCTAGTCACCGTTCTCGTCAGTAAATCAATCGGTATTATTTTCGGAATTACGAATTGTTATAATAACGACATATTTTTGTTTACTATTGTTGAATGAGTATAATATAAAATATGTTATACTTATCAAATATTCTACTTCTTAACACACTAATTATTTTATAATACCTAATTAAGTTAAAGAAAGGTTTGTGGTTACCTTATGACAGTTCGTCGGGATCTAGAACTCCTACGTTTGGCTTTTGAGGCTCTTTCCGCTCACTACTTACTGTCAAGTGCTTAGCAACTTCTATGGAATGGTTTGTGATTTATTTGTGTGGTTTATGAGATGTTTTGGGGGGTATTTATACGTGAATTCTTGAATTAAGAATTGCTTGCTACATTTGACAAAAGAGTTTATTAATATAAATTGTTGAAATTGAAGACCTTCTAGAAACAGCCTGTTCAAGACTGGGTTAGCCGATCTTAAACCCATGCAATTCAAGTTTTTATGTGATATTCCAAAAATTCATCTCAATACCTTTTCAGGGATATATTGCATGTATTTATACGATTGTTTTATGATTTATTATGAATTTTTGAAAACAGACTATCTAATCTGTCAATTTCGAACTAATCAGTGAAGATTGCATTTTTCACCATAGATAATGCCATTTTCAAGGTTACTATTATTTTTAGAAATTGTACTAGACTCAATTTTTAAACTTTGTGCACTAGTTTGAGGTCCAAAATATTTTCCTAGAATTAATTATGATTTTTCTAAAAACGACACAAAATGCTGATTTTCATATGAAATTGTAACTAAAGTTTTTTCTTAGCTTTATTACTACCAAAAATCATAGAATTCACAACAATTATAAATAAATGCAATAACTGTAATACAGGTCTTACACGGTAAACTCACCCAAGATCAACTAAAGAGTCAACACTAACTCCACACAAGATTGTTGCATTGGGAAGTGTCCATAAACAGCAAATCCTCAATCCCAAATCCTCCTAGCTAGGTGATAACTTAAGTCCTCAATCCCATCTCCAAGTTTCTACACTCCACTTCCATCTTACAAGACAATAATGGAAGGTGTCACACTTGATTCATCCAAAAGCTACACTATCTATACTTTTTTAAAACCAAGGAAGGAACTATCATTCATTATCCTAAGATGATATTCTGAGCTTCTTAATATAAGGAAAATATTAGTTTCAACATCCCCGAAGATTGACATCAAAACAAGGACCCAAAGCCAAAACCATAGACCCAAAACAAAACAACTTGGGAAACCATCAAACGCATTTTCGCGGGTCGCGTGGCAGAAGGCTAAATCCTTATGCCGGCTACATGAAACACACCGTGGGCTCGATTTATGGTCCTTTTTACCCCCTTTTGACCTAAACTATATTCCAATTCATCCGAACACTACATAAAAATGAAAATACACATTTAAGATCTGATTTCCACTAATTCAACTCTCAATCTAAATGTTCATGACTTAGTCCAATGGAAACTATTAATCTAGTTCTTATTGCTTAACAAGATGTTAATGAACTATGTCCCAAGTCAATCATTACACCCGACACTTATAAGCAACCTTAAGCTCTTAGTCTAAGGTCACCCACAAGGGAATCATTCCAACACACTCACTCAAATCCCATAGAAAAGAACCTCATTGAATCCTAAATTCCATTCATTGATTAAAATGATGAAACTCATGGAATACCATATTCTAATCATGGTTTCAAGTCATTCAAAAAGGTTTGTTCACTAATGGGGTTGAAATCAAAAGGGAATCATCAAAGGGTGAATTCATTCATCCATAACCCATCAGAAGATCCAACTATCAACTTTTGGGCAAAATCCCTTCAAAACCCAATTCTATTCCATCAGTTGGTGTCTAAAAGTGAGGATTCCTTCTTTCATTCCATGAAATCATTAGGAAATGGTTAATATTTCACTAATACCTCCAATTTGATACAATGAATACATAGATCACAAGTTCCCCCAAGAGTTCAATCATTCTCCAACCCAATTCCAAACTCGTACACACCCAACCTCTATTCATGGGTTTTATGCATTCATCAAAGGTTGGAATCATTCAGGAAGCACTGGAAGTGTGTCCTCCTTATTCAAAACTACCACAATCACCCACCAATTACTAGATTCTTCATGTTGCAAACAAATCCCAGAATTCTAGGGTTCATAACACCTAAATCAAGCCAATAATTGGATCTAGATCATCCATGGGTTGAATGTTGATCAAATCATGGACTAAAATCATAAACTACCACTTGAGATCCTAGTATTTCCTCTCCTAAATTCATAATTTCGGATTCACACAAGAACACCATATTCATGTGGGGTTTGAAGCAAGAAATAAAGAAGTTATACCTTAGATCACTAGGAGACTTCAACTCAGTGATGTTTTCTTGAAACCTTAGCTTGATTCTCCTCCAAAGTTGTAGAAATTGCCCCCATCTCACTCTCTTTCTCCAAAATCGCCAAAAATGGCTAAAATGGGGTTTTCCCTATCTATTTATACTTTTGATCATTTGAATAATTGCAAAAATGGTCTCTAAGGTTTAGGTCTTAATCCTAATGACCCCAAATGACCTAACTCTTTTATTAAAGTCGTTATCTTCACACATTTGACCCGAAACTTAATTTATCTTCACCTAAGTCATTGACATTGGTCATCACTAACTGTTAGTTTGTCATATTGGCGAAAATGGCTCCTTTCACTAAATTATGCACAATTTGGTCCTTACTTTTAACTTAACGAAATATTTTCCTTAATCTATGATTCTACCACAATTCCTTCATACTATATTCTAATCCTTAACTAGTCAAAGCTCAATGGTTAAGTTTGGCCAAATTGACAACTTTAATCCTTATGACAAAATTTCTCATCTTTGGTTAAAAAATAGATTTTAAAACTTCATGTCGTCCTTTAAACTTTATTTGGCTCATTGATTTATTATAAAAATATAATAAAATATTAAATTTATTTATTTATTGGTTTTCTTCAATTTCAAAATAAATTTGACTTTTTCGATTTAAGTCTAAAACTCCTAGACCCAAAACACGGATGTTACATGTTTAACTATTTATAAAAATTCGATTTTGACATTGTATGTCTTTTTGCACAATTAAGTTGCTACATTTTTTTTCGATTATGACACTGTATTTTTTTTTTTTTTGCAATTAAATCTCTACATTTTATATTTTTTTCGATTTTGACATTGTATCAAGTCATCATGTCATGTCAACGCCACGTCAGCATGCCATGTCAGCAAACAACCTGGTTGACCGGTCAAATTGTCAAAATTACTACAAATTGGAAAACTTAGTGAGTTAATTGCAAAAAGAAAAAATATCGTGTTAAAAACTGAAATTTTCTGTAAACTTAGTATCTTTTTTGCAATTTAATTTTACACAGCCACACAATGTTTAAGAGCGTTTGAATAAATATTCTAGACGAAGTATTCATTTTGTATGGATCGTATCTCAATTATACTTTTTTTCCATGTTTTAATTATTTTTTTCCATGTTTTAATCATGAATGTGATTCACGAGTTCCAACAAATTAATCTCATATTATAACTATTCATAACCAACTCCAATTAACTTTTTCATGTTTCCCACGAGTGGATTACTAGTATTAAACCTCCCTTCTGTTTGGTGTCGTGCTTATATAATTGTCCATCAGCTGGAAACTTTGGCATAATCGAGGAAACTACTAATTATTCAAACAAACCCCAGAACTGGTATGTTGACCGTTCTCGAGAATTGCCGAGTATCTCCACCGCCTTCCACGGTGGGGGAGAGGTGTCTGCCGCTTACTTTCTTAGACATGTTATGGATACGATTATTCCCGATCCACCATGTTTTCTTTTATGAGTTCCCTCACTCTAGAGAACATTTCTTGGAAACAATTGTTCCGAACCTCAAACACTCATTATCCATCACTCTTCAACACTTCTTCCCATTTGCAGGCAACTTAATTCTGTTTCTCAATCCAAGTGTTGAAAAAAAACCAGAAATTCGTCATGTAGAGGGCGACTCTGTTGCAGTTACCGTTGCTGAGTGTACTCTTGATTTCAACGATCTTACAGGAAATCATCCTCGTAAGTGTGACATGTTTTATCCACTTGTACCTCTATTGGGACGTGCAACAAAAGTATCCGACTACCTTACCATCCCAGTTTTTTCAGTGCAAGTTACACTTTTCCCCAACTCAGGCATCTCGATTGGGATCACCAACCACCACTCTCTTTGTGATGCGACCACAAGGCATGATTTCCTGAAGGCTTGGAGCTCGATTGCTATGCATGGTACAGATGAGTTATTCTTAGCTAGTGGATCTTTACCGTTTTATGAAAGAGTGGTTAAATACCCGAGCTCCTTTGATGAAATGGCTTTAAAAAAAGCCGGGATTTCAGCTATTAATGCGGATTACCAGCCTCGTCAGCTTGTTAGCCATACAGATAATGTTCGAGTGACCATTATCTTGACCCAAGCACACATCACTCAGTTAAAGAAAAGGCTATCCGTTCAACTGCCAACACTGGAATACGTATCATCCTATTTGGTGGCATGTTCTTATATCTGGCATTGCATAGCCAAATCACATGTTCATATTGGAGAAAGGATGGGAGATGATGACGTTGAAAGGCTTGATTATGCTGTGGGTTGGAGGTCCCGCCTCGATCCACCAATACCTCAAACTTATTTTGGTAACTGTATAGGGGTTTCTGCCACAACAACAGTAAAAAGCACACTGTTAGCAGGCAACAATGGATTTCTTATTGCTGCTGAATTATTTGGAAAGTCATTGAGCGAAGCGGTAAAGAAGAAGAATGGACTGATCGAAGACGGGGAGACGTTGATTAAGGCAGTCTTTGTCCCAGTGCCGGGAATTGGTGTGGCAGGATCAACAAAGATTAAGATCTACGATTTGGATTTTGGATGGGGGAAACCAAAAAAGTATGAGACCATATCAATCGATTACCGTAGTTCGATTATTTCTGTTAATGCTTCCAAAGAGTCACCTGCTGATATTGAAATTGGTGCGTCCCTTCCTGCTAAACAAATGGATGCGTTTATTTCTATCCATAGCGAAGAATTAGAGGGCACATTTTATTGAGCAAGAGAGACGTTTGTTAAAAAAGTTATAGCGTGCATCTATCATCATGTTCAACCTGTGTTTGCTTCTTTTAATGAGTGTCAGATCTTGGATAAGCATGTGCAATCTTATATATTTATATATATGTTTAATTCCCGTCATTTTGATTACTCCGTGTAACGTTTTTTTTTCTTCGTCGGTTTTTTTGGATCCGTAAGGTAGGTTTTTTTGTAACGCAGGTTTTTTGGTGTGGTAAAGATGAATCATCACTGCACATTTGAGAGATGGGACACGTGCCCCACTATTTCTATCTTCCCCACTTCACCACCGCCCCCTTAAGCTAGGGTTGCCGACTCGCGATGATGTCACTACTACAAAAAGCTAAATAGGAATCACTTTATAGAACCCGGTGTTTACAGAAACCGGGTTCTATAGTGGGGAAGATTATATGACCCGGCTTAAACCAAAAAACCGGGCTTTATGTTATGCTTAAACAACCCGGTTCTGATGCAGCAACCGAGCCTTTTAGCTGTAGAGCAATATGACCCGGTTTCTAGAATACAGCCGCGTTCTTTCATTATGAAAAATGATAAATCCATCCCACAAGTAAATAATGACGCTTCCTTTTCGCCTAAAACTAAATTTTGAGCAAATCTAAGAAAAGCATATTATTTGTTTCTGAAAAGCAATTGGACACAAATTTCCAAAATTCTTAAATGAAAAAGAACTCTTAAATATAATTATATTACCAATTAATCAATTGGACAATTTAGCAACCAAATTTGTAGAACAAAAAATAACATAAAGAAATTGAGAAAAGGGTATAATTGATACAATTCGTATCCAGTTCTTGTTGTTTATTAAGCACCAATGGCAAATATATATAGGTACAATCTTGAGGAAAAACGTAAATAACAAAGTTACGTAAACTAAGGAAAACAAATACTTATCCTATATTCAAGTGTTTATCCAAACTATAGTACTTATCTAGCTATCGGATAAGGAATCAAATCCAACTAGCAAGGAGGTTCTCATCTTGAGGCATGTGAATGGCTACTATATTGGGAAAAAGTCTGGTTAAAAGCTTAGTGGCCTTGGGAACCTCCTTCCCCCTTTCATGTAGTCTCCCAAAACTATCCTGAAAATAAGATGAAAAACGAATAGCAGCAGAAAACCCAAGAAACCATGTGTAAGAGGAAAAACGAATTCATGATGATTGGGATGGGTTTGTGCACAAAACGTGTTCTTGTACTTGCAGCACAAAAAGACCCTTTTGACCTCGTTAAAAGGTTATTAGAAGACTCACCAATAGGTTAAGCCATATCTCAACTTTTATATTACATTATTAACATTATATACTAGTGAATTCTTTAGTATAATCTCTTTTGCTTGATGGTAAATTTTTACTAGAAAAAGATCTTAAAGTTATACTAGTAAAAGACAATGTCTCCTGATATAGATTTGGATGAACAAGGGATACTCTGGAATAGCCCTATAGATTTGACTCTCTACTTATTTGTATAAAAAGTAAATTACAATTGTGGTCCCTGAGTCTAGCTGAAGTTTTCAGTTTTGGTACCAGAAACTTTTTTGGACCAAAATTGCAAAAATCGTCTATACTCAGGGACCAAAAATGTAATTTACTCTTGTATAAATAATCTTTAAGTAAAAGAAATATATTTTCATCCTTTCATCCCCATACTTCTGAACTATTGGCAAAACAAGTCCTTACCGGAAAAGCCAGGTCAAGAAGAGCGGTTTGGTTGCTGCCAAATTTTGTAAAAAGCAAACCCCCAGGACATGACTGCAGGGAAACCACATGAATTGCAATTACGAGCGACAATTCTTTAATACTTTCATAACATAAAAAGGAATTGCACTAAAAACTACCTTTTCTATGTCACTATCTGCATGAGTTTGTGAACGAATTACAACAACATTGTCCGGAAGCTTCTCAAGCGTGGTTTTAAATGTTGAATACGATTCAGAGCTTCCAACAATGGACTTCTCTGCATCTTTCATGAACAAAACAAAAGGAAGATCCCTACTCTCACTGTTACAACCTGTCACAACAGTGTACAGTCATAGTCAACCTCTAATTGGAGAAATGATAATAATAATAATAATAATAATAATAATAATAATATTTTGAGAACCAAAACATACCTCAAACAAGGTGCTGATTAGCAATTTGTCCAGATCTTCTACACCAGTTGAATCCAATAGAATTTCACTAGCAGAGCACAGGTTGGAAATTTTCCAAAAAGGGTAAGAGGGAAATGAAAAATACAAAATAATTTCAATTTTCTATGGGTGCTATACTTGCTGAAATGGTCAATGATTTAAATGACTAAAATACCCCTGGCAACCTAGAAACAGCTGATTTCAGCTTGGAAATTTTCTAGAAAGGGTAAAATGCGGAAAATAGCAGAAATTATTTAAATTTTCGTCGGATGATATACTTGCCAAAATGGTCAATGGTTCAAATGACTAAAATAACCCTGGCAACCAGCGGACAGCTAATTTCAGCTTGCAAAGTTTCAAAAATAGGTGATAGGGCATCAAATTACTAGCCAAAATGGTCACAGGTTCAAATGACAAATATACCCCTACCAATCTATGTTGTACTCTCAAACAATTTGGATTAGAACACTGTATGGGTAAAGTGACTGAATGGTAATGGTAATGATGTTCATGTATGTCTGGATAAATATATTTATACAGAAGGTGCGTTTCTTTTTTGGACCAAATAAACCGTCTCAATGAGACTAAATGAACATTTTACCCTTACATTCTAAAAAACAAATTTGACAAATCCATCAACGTGAGAGGAGTTGGGACTTGGGAGGAAATAAAAAGAACGAAAAATAGGTAAAGAGTTAGTGTCTTAATATATTAAGCCAAGTTTTTTGTCTTAACCCATAAAGTCATTTTGTCTAGATTGAGTAAAAAAGAAACAGCCATGTTAAGTTGTCCACATTAAATGCTTAAACCATTCAGTCATAAGGAAACAGGCCGTAAATTAATCAAAAGCAAAGGTATTTGAATAGATGTAATACGGGTACCTTTTAAACATCGAAATATTCCGATAATTAGGGGCGTAGAGTTCTGAATCATTGTTCGTGAAGGCAGCATTCTCAATTCGTGATTTTGCTTCAAGTAGTTGTTGATCAACCAATGATGATAATTGACGTGGCTGTCATTGAAAAATACAAAGGATAATTAAGAATGTGAATATAACAGTGTCAACTTTTATATATATTAAACTTGACTAACCAAATCACTACACGAGGTCATATACATACGACTGATTGGAAGATTGGAGAAAAAATCATCAGATGGGCAGATGGCGACTCATGTAATCCCGAAACCACTTAATCCCACTCCCGACATTCTCTTGAATAAGGGCAATATAGTTCCTGCGATTTAGGAAACTAACAATTAGATAAGCCTATTTAAATTTCTATATACAAATAAATTAAGGAAACTAACAATTATATAAGCAGATAATTACCAAATTTAAAAATTACTTTCAAAACTTAAGATATCATTAGTTAAAATTATAAAATTCTATTAGATAATTATACAATCTTAATTTTGAGGATAACTACCATTAATTCCTGAGATTATGTAGTTTATTTATACCCATTGTGTTTATTCATCCAGTAATAACACAAATAGCCAAAAACGCACAGACAGAAAAGCAAAAGGGAATCAAGAATATGCGATCAATAACAAAAGCAATCAAGAATATCCGATCAATAACAAAAGCAATCAAGAATTTCCAGTCACATTCATTGAGGTAATCAGATACGTTACTTGTATTCTTTAATTGAATTTAGACCAAATTTCACAACAAATCTAGAATGCCCAGATTTCAAAATATTTAGGTTTTGATACAATACCTTAAAGATTATAGTCGGCAACCAAATTGGAAGGCATTGGGTCGGATTGAATTGAAGTTTTTTTTTAACGTGAAGTGTATCAGTAGATGTGTTCACAAACATGATTAAAAAAAAATTGATGTCGGAAAGTGTTCGTTTTGAACCTCTAAACAAGGTTGTCAGTAAAGTTTATTAATTATTTGTCCAACTTCGAACCCTCGTTGTTTGTTCATACGAACTCCGATTTAGTTGAAATTTTTTTTAACGAGAAGTGTATTACTAGATGTGTTCACAAAAATGATTAACCAAATTATTTGATGTCAGAAAGATTTACTTTTTGAAGGTCTAAAGAAGGTTGTCGGTAACGTTTATTTATTTTTTGTCCAACTTTGAACGGTCGTAGTTTCTCCATACGAACTCCGATTTACTTGAATTTTTTTTTAACGTGAAGTGTATTAGTAGATGTGTTCACAAACATGATTAACCAAATTATTTGATGTCGGAAAGATTTACTTTTGAAGGTCTAAAGAAGGTTGTCGCTAACGTTTATTTATTTTTTGTCCAACTTTGAACGGTCGTAGTTTCTCCATACGAACTCCGATTTAGTTGAAATTTTTTTTAACGTGAAGTGTATTAGTAGATGTGTTCACAAACATGATTAACCAAATTATTTGATGTCGGAAAGATTTACTTTTGAAGGTGTAAAGAAGGTTGTCGGTAACGTTTATATAGTAATATTTAGTACTGATATTAAATAAAAACAAAGACAAATATTATAAAAGCACATCCTAATCAAGAGGTTACATGATAATAGAAACACGAGAAACATACGCAATAGGTCTAATTACTATCACATAAATTTGGGAAATCAAGAAGATTTTTTTTCTCTACAATCACTCAATTGTTTTTCCTTTTCATTTATTTGACCTTAATTTGCAGCTCCAGGTCGCCCTGTTCAACAGCCTCCTTTTGTTTTTGCACCCAGATAGTTGCTTGTTTGATATCTTGTTGTGTCTTTTTGACCCATTTTATTTTTTTGACAACCTCTTCCTGCATTTCATCCAACTATTTTTTTTTGCTGCCTAATAGATTTGTTTTGAGATTCAATCCCCTCTTCTTTCTGTATAACTAGTTTTCTAAGGTCTTCAGGCATGAGCCAAGGTTTTCCTTGTCGGTCTGAGCAGACATAGTTGGGCTATGATATTTTCGATGAGTGAGAATTGTTTGGTGTGAAGATTGTTAAGGTGAAATAAGGTACATATATAGGACATTTAGAATGGGTTGGTAGGTGGGAAATAATAATATAAGGAGGGGGTTGATGTGACCATTAAATATAAAGATATATAGAGTACTGAGATACATAAAGTGATACAAACAATAAGTACTGAGATACAAACAATAAACGACAAATGACTACTGAGACCCTAAATACCAACCTTGAAATAGAAATAATTAATACCTACGAAATTCATACTTAAGAAAATATATTAGATAATACAAAATAATAAAACTAATCTTTAATTTGCCACTCAGGAAACTCATATGGACAGTTTTTTTTTTCATATTAGCTACCCAAAAAATTTTTTCGGTAATTTCTTGACCAAGTGACAATACATTATCCATCACTCAATCAATGTTTGCTTTGGTTGACTTAATCCATTTCTCGGCTTCTATTACTTCTTGTTTTTTTGAAGCTATCCAACTTTTTTTACCGTCAAGTAATCTCCGTTGACCCTCTAAGAATTTTGTATCTTCACTAATTGATTGAATTTGTTTGTCGACTTCAGAGGTGCTGTGAAGGAGAATTCTTTTCATTTCCTCTGGCATCCTATCATCAATAGTAGGTGGAATTGTTGATGTAGAAAGAGCCTTGCATTTTTCCAATACCCGTTTTAACTTCTGAGATTGACCAGACATGTTTACAAAAAAAAGTTACTGAATTTGATTAATCGTGTAGATGTGATACTTGACATGAAAAAATTAATTTATATAGAAATTAGGGAAATCGCATGTCTTAGTTTGACTACGAAATAAGTGGGTTTGACTGCGAAATGCAGTAAAATATCATGTCCATAGGACACTTTGTCCTGTAATAGGGAGCAGTGTATTGTCTTGTCAACGATATTTTCTGCATACTGAAAACGCAGCCCATTTAGAGGAATTCGCAGCCCATCTAGAGGAAAACGAAGCCCATGGGAGCCCGTATAGTGTCCATGCAGTGAAATGTCATGTCTATAGGGTACTCTATAGTGTCCTGTAATAGGAAGTAGTGTCCTGTCTTGTCAACGACATTTTCTGCATACGGAAAACGCAGCCCATCTAGAGGAATTCGCAGCCCATCTAGAGGAAAACACAGCCCATGGGAGCCCGTATAGTGTCCATGCAGTGAAATGTCATGTCCATAGGGTACTCTATAGTGTCCTGTAATAGGAAGCAGTGTATTGTCTTGTCAACATGAGTTTCTGCTAGTTTGACTACGAAATAAGTGGGTTACACTAACTAATGCAGTGAAAAGTCATGTCCATATGGTAATCTATAGTTTTTAGCAAAAGGTAGGGTGTGTAGTCAACAGTAATCGAAATGAGTAGGATATAAATACGTGGATATCTCCATACTTTGTAATCAATCAGTTTGTATTTCAATTATTATCCAAAATGAGTACTAACACGCCTAGGTCGTCGTGCGGTCAAAAATAAGAGAAAACCTAACACACACTAGTATAGCGGTAGTCAGGTTCGATCCACAGGAGCTTCGTGGTTAGACTAGATGAGAGATTACCAACTAGTAGTGTCACAGCTACAGTCGGAGGATCTAGTTTCTACCTTCCTAATCACTAGCAAACAAAAGCAATGATCAAACACACTAAAGCCAAGCTAAGCTAAGCTCAAATGACTAGTCACTTTCTGAAATCAGAATTACATCTCTGACTCAGGAGCAATCAAAGACATTTAAACTAGCAAAACCAAGCAAAGCATAAACTAGCTACTAACTAGAGTTCTATTGAACAGTTACTAGCCAAGGTTTAATGCCTACAAACTAACCTAATTAGCTACTGATTTCAGCAAAGGAAAATAGTCCCAATAAGGTCAAAACAATATCCAAACATAAATCAAACATCCAAAACCAACACAAGCATCAAACACCGAAAAGCTAAGATTAAATGTAACCAAATGCTTCTCCTTCACCAAATCCGAATCCAACATAAAAACAGTAACCAAATGATCCAAAAACAGAAGCCAAAGCTTAATATCAATGGTTGTCACACCCAAAGATACAAAACCAAGCTTAAATCTAACTATTTAATTACAAATAAAATCTAAAACTAACCAATACCAATTGAGAGTCTTCTGGAATGAAATCTTGGAGTCAAAGAGCTTCAAGGTCGATTTTACACCCGGTCTTTGCTAGGGTTTTCGGCTGGAAATGCATCTATTTATACTTGCAAAATTCCCGCAGCCGCGCCGCGCAGAAGTGAAATCCGCGGCGCGCGTATTGATCTTTTCCCGTTTCTTCGGCATTTGAATGTGTTCCACTCCCTTAAGCCCGCGTCGCGCAGATGACGTATCCGCGGCGCGCGTACGAATTTCCTTGATTTTTCATTCTTTCCAAACTTCTTCCTTTTGCACGCTTTTAGTCCCTATTTCCATTCTTTTTCTCCAAACAAGTCCTGGCACGAAAAGTGAGAATACCCAGACATATTTGATATAATTTTATCAAGAACAGGGCTCAACAACGCCTAAAATACTTGATATCACTAGGCGTTGTCAAGCACCCCACACTTGTTCCTTGCTTGTCCCCAAGCAAGAGAGTTTTTAACAAATTATAATAAAGAATCAAACAATTTTTGACTATGTTCAGTTTCAAAGTTTATTGCTCTTCGAGTTAGAGTGGAATAGTTCGTGAAAACATAATTGAATTGTTCTTTGGAATTCATGGCTTTCTAGAGAACCCTTGATTACAAACTTTCTGTCCACAATGAAGTGTACTTACTCATTCAGATTCTAAACGCCATTAAGGAATTGTCCATGACTTTCGATGTTCTCCGTGTAACGAGCTTTCAGAAATACCATCCCAGACCAGACGATCTTAGGTGGTAAGGTGCATAAGGCCCACCCATTTTAGACCTACCGGCTCGAACAACAAAGGCCACAGATTGACTTTTCCTTCCTAAACTCCAATCCTAAAACAGCTCAATCTTCTAAACCCGTAAAACTCAACTTATTTGACTAACTAATAGCATGATCACAAATAAACAGTATTTCTTGAAAAATACTAATGCTATCACAATCACAAACCATTCATTTCAAAGCTGCAATTTATTATAAATTTTGAAAAATATTGCTAAAAATTGAAAAATCGATCATTTCTGCAAAAAAATTCAAAAAATCTCTTTCGACCGTCCACGCCCCACACTTAAAACCATACAACGTCCCCGTTGTACAAAATTTATTTAGAACAAGGGAGAAAGAGTTACCCCTTTGAACGGTAGACTGCTTGGTGCTCAATATCACAGGTATAATTGCGTACAGATGGATCCTCGATTTCGTATTCTGGAGTTGTAGCGCTACAGTGAACACGCCGGTGGTCGAGACAAGTGGAGGGGGCACGGTGACCCCACACTTGTCTGAGACAACTCCTTCTCAAATTGGTATATCATGCAGAACTTAACAAACAAATTAAAAACAAACATGACAAATAAAATATGAACAAAATATACAGATAGAAGTGTCATAAGTTTGTACATATATCCCAAAAAATATAAAAAGAAAAGAAAAAAAAAGTACATCAATCACTGCCAGGCGGCCTAGAGGGTCCGGCCTCATGATCGTGGGCCCTGGCTGGGAATGGTCGGGGGCGTCGGCCCTGCTAAGTGGCCAACTCCAAAAGTACCTCCCCGATCCACTCGAGCTGGTCCTCCATCCTCGCAACTCGGGCCTCCAACCGATGGATGGCCGCTGGGTCCTCCTGCGGCTCTGGTGCTGACTCTGGCCTCCTGCGTCTCCTACCAGGCTGGGCATACGCGGGCTGAGGTGCCTGAGGAGGCTCGGTAGGTGCTCGGATGAACTGCCCCGGGCGCTGCTGCTCAATGAACCGCATCCTCTCCAAGGTGCGTGCTGTAGTGCGCGATGGAGGTAGAGCAGTCAAGGAGGCAACCACTGGAGCAGTGAGAATACCATATGAGCGGGCCAGGCGGGTGATGAAATACCCCCTGGCTAGTGGGCTGCTGGCTGAGGCGCCGGTCGAGTGGGTGGAGAGGGCAACGGCGAGAGCGAATGGGAGGTGGAGGAATCTGGATGGGTCGAGGAGGACCCACAAGTATGTCATGTCGTCGCCCGACACCTTCTCGCCCCCCTCTCGATGCATGATGGAGGTGGAGACGATACGGTGCATGAGGTGGTGAAGTGGGTCCCGAAGATGACTCTCCTTGGAAGTCCCCGCCTCGTATCTGACGTTGGACAGCGATGCCCAAACCTCCATGTTGGGAGCCCTGTCCGGCTCCCCCTGAATGCAGGACCCGAAGAACCGGGTGAAATAGCGATGTTGGAGGTCCGCTGGAGTGTATAGGCCGACTCTCCTCCCGAACTCCCGGAGGTTGCACTCCCTGTGCTCACCTCCCAAACGAAAGCGTACTAGCCTGGAACACGGGTCTCCCGCCCGAGGGGCGAACTGGATGGTGGATATGAACTCCAGTAGCAGCTCCGTGTAGACCACGTCCTCGTCCGTGGCCATGATCCGGTCCCATCCACGGCAAGTAAATGACGCCTCCTCATGGGTCCAGGTGCGATGCAAGAACGGCTCGATCGCACCCCAAAGCCCTGTGTCTCTCAATATATCTCTGTCAATAACCGTCGCCTCTAGAACCCGGCGACTCCTCAATGCGTCTCTCCGTGAAGTATACTCTGCAGAACTGGCCAGTCCCTCGGGGAACTGGAGGAAGGCATGCTCCAATCTGAACATCATCTGCAAAAAGAAAATATGGCCACAAAACAAAAAATTTTTGCAAAATCAGTCCTTATCTTCCCAGCCGCACCGCGGCGCGGCCCAAGAGCAAGGGCGCGGCGCGGCGTGCGGCTGTTTCCAAACCCCGATCCAAAATCTCAATTTAACCTGCTACAACTCGATCTAATCACACCACAAGGTAGCCTAGGTGCCGACTAGCTCGTCTAGGGTCTCCATTTGGCAAAACAAACACCCTATGAGCTAGCATTAGCGATTCTAAGTTTTGAACTATTTCGAGCAAATCACTAAAATTAACTACCTAATCACTAGTTTTAACAAGCAATAGATAGTTAGAATGGCGTACCTTGACAGTGGGAACAAAATGAGCAAGAAAAATTGCAAGAGAATTTCGATAACCAGAGCTCCGAGTCGTGTGTGGGTTATGCGAGCCGCGGCTTACCTTATAAAGGAGAAAACCGACTGATCGTTTACCGCGTCGCGGGTTTACGCTTTGCGCGTCACGCGTGTCACCAAATCAACCCTACGCATCGGGCTGGTTTACGATCCCGCGTCGCGTAATTCAAATACCCGCGGCGCAGACTTCAAAAATTTCAAAACTTCTCAAATGACCCCACACTTATTTCAAACTACTAGTACCTGCAAAAAGATTGATGTATTTTTGTATTTTATTCAAAGAAATATATCCTAACTTATGACACGATGGGTTGTCTCCCAACAAGCGCTAAGTTTAACGTCTTCAGCCAGACGTACTACTCCTAAGCTGCATCTTCTTCTTCTTCTTGACCCCTTGATGGCATTTGCTGGTATTCTGGCATGAAATTGTTGGCCATCATTGTCATTAGAGATGTGAGTTGGGTCATTCGATCGCTCACACCGCTGATCCATTGTTGTTGAGATTTCAAGAGCTTAAAAACATTCGCCTCTCGTTCTCTGGATTCCTTTTCATATTGCTGGTGCCTTGCTTCCATCATCTCTATCATGTCCAGCAGTTGTTCCTTGTCGATGGTGGACAACGGGTGGTCCTTGGTTTCCTTTAAAAATTCTTCTTTTCATCCCTCTCCCGTACGTGTCGAGATCTTTTCCTTACTCGTGATTCCTGGCTCCATTAATGTTTTCCTGTCTACTTGTTTGCCATTTCCTTCTGAAGGTAATGATATTGGGTTCCCAAACATATTCAATCTTCTTTTCCTGGTCCCGAAGAAAATGTCCATGTCTCCAGTCTTGCACTCGATTACCGAACCAGCGGTAGCCAAGAATGGACGCCCTAAAATGAGTGCAGGCGCATCATCCAGACTTTCATATTCCATAACCAGAAAATCAACGGGATAGAAAAAGTCCCCAACTTTGACTATGACATTTGTTAGCTTTCCCCTAGATACCTTAGTTGATTGATCAGCCAGCTGCAATACAACTTCTGCTGGCTCAATTTCTTCATTTTTGTACTTGTCATACAGGTATCCTGGCAAGATGTTGACACTTGCTCCCAAATCTAACAGGGTGTTTCGAATAACCACGTCCCCTACAGTTGTAGTGATCAATGGTGATCCGGGGTCCTTTTCCTTTTTGGGCAGTGTTCCCAATAACGCCTCGCTTGCTTTCACAGTCAATCTCACAGTTTTTGGTGTAGGTGCTTTGCTCTTCCCATTTTGTTCGCACATTTCTTGCAGAATTCTGGTGTCTTCAGGGGCATCCTTAAGCTCATCCCACAGGGGCTGGTTCATTAAGGTCCCCGTTGATCTGGGTGCTTCTTGCTTCTTCTTCTCTTTCCTATTCTTCTTTTTCTGCTTGATCCCTGCTATCGTTAATTGCTCTTCCTTCTGGACCTCTTTATCTATTTCTGGTTGAGTGCCATTCTCAACAGGAACTCCTCCTTCCTTACCTTCCTCATTCCCTAGAGCCTTCTCTTCATCCCCTGGTCTAACTTCACTCCCTACTTCAAGCAAGTCCTCCAAAGTGACTTTTCGCCATTCTGATTCGACAGTGTTGACTTGCTCTTTTCCTGGGCGCTGATTATGAGTAGGATTGACTTCAGTAGCACTCGATAATTTACCACTGTCTCTCTTTTGCTGATCTGCAGCCATTTGACCTATTTGTCGCTCCATATTTGCAATGGCCTTTGCATTTGCTTGAGATTGTTGTTGCGTCGCAGTGACCATATCATACATCTTAGCAATCATCTCTTCTTGGGTCCCCGGGGCGTTGTTGGTAGCATTGGTGGGCCCCCTATTGTTGTTGTTGCTATTTCCATTGGTGTTTCCATTGTGGTTGTTGTTGTTGTTCGCAGGCTGATGTGTTCTAGGCTGATTAGTCGATTGACTCTGGTAATTGTTTTGCCTAAAATTTTGCTGCTATCCCTGGTTGTATGGCCTGTAGGGTCGTCCGTTATTGTGCTGGCCTTGACCCTGGCCATAAACTTGATTTGCCTCTTGAGTCTTAGGTCCTCCTTGACCTCCTTGTGACGAATTCTGCGGTCCATTCTGCAGTGTTGACATGAGCCTGTCAAACTTCTTATTCAGTTCACTAATTTCCTTCTTTACTTCCTTTTTCCAGTCAGCATCGGCTCCTACTGCTGTCGCCGTACCTACAGTCTTCCAGGTAGAAAAGTTTGCCTTGGAGCCATTGCTCAACTGCTCCAAGAACTGCCAAGCTTCCTCTGGGTCCTGCCACATAAATGTCCCACTTGATGAGGCATTTATCATGGCCTGATGCGTCTCACTGACTCCTTCGAAGAATAACTTAACTAACTGCCACCTAGGAATTTCGTGATGCGGACAGGATCTTAACAACTCCTTCAATCTATCAAAGGCTTCATGAAAAGCCTCCCCTGGCTTTTGCTGGAAGTCTTGGATGACTCTTCTGATTTCAGTTGTCTTACTTGCTGGATAAAATTCCTGAAGGAACTTTGGTTTAAGCTGATCCCATGTAGTAATGTTATTCGATGGCAACGATGTGAACCAATATTTGGCTTTATCCTTAAGGGTGAATGGAAACAGTCTAAGCCTGAAAATGTTTCTATTGGTGTTCCTAGGGTTATTAGCATTAGCAATCGCTAAGAATTCATATAAATGATTATAGGGATCGTCTTGCTTATACCCTCTAAACTCTGGCAATATTCCTAATAATTGAAGTCTTATCTCTACTTGCGAATCAATGTTATCAGGAATATAGATTAGCGATGAATCATCATATTCTCGCGGTTGGAAATGTGATGCAACCGATTGCCGTCTCGGTTGTGCGAAATGTAAAGGTTGGGTGGGGTTACCGTAAAGATGATCGTTGTATTCCCGCTGACCTGGTGGTTGATATTGTGGTGCTCTTCTAGGAGGTCCCCGACCTCGGTTCTACTGTGGTTGTGGTGCTGGTGGCACCCATCCCTCGTCTTCCTCGTCATATCCCTCCTCCGTCTCTGGTTAATGGTATTGTGGCTGAGGAGGTTGTTGAAAGTGTATAGGTTGTGTTGATTGGAATGTGGGTTGAGGTTTAAAAAGAACTGGTTGTGGTTGAGATGTTGGTGTCTGCTGTCTAGGAGCTGGGGTGCCATCATGGGTCGGCTCTCCCCAAGACATAGCAGAGGTAAATGGATTGGTAGATTGTGGTTGTGAAGCGAGTGTAAATGGTGGGACAGATGGTGGAGTGCATGATGGTATGGGTGTAGGGGCTGAAACTGCACCACCAGAAGCACTCGTGCTCCCAAACTGAAACTCTGACAGTGGGGGAATAGAAAACACCCCCGTTGCCTCACCTGATGGTTCCTGGGCAACACTTACTGGACTACTGCTAACCTGACTAAAACTCATGATATTTAAACACCTACGGGCACGGAGTTTGCATGCAGTACGCTCAATCTCAGAATCAAACAGCAATGGGGATAATTGCTTACCCCTACGGGTACGCATGCACTAGTGCAACACGCCCACAAAAATCAAAAATCAAAACTTACCAAAATGAAATTTTCAAAAACAAGAAACAAGCTCCTACTACTCACCTATCCTAAGCTCACAGCTCCCCGGCAACGGCGCCAAATTTTGACACGCCTAGGTCGTCGTGCGGTCAAAAATAAGAGAAAACCTAACACACACTAGTATAACGGTAGTCAGGGTCGATCCACAGGAGCTTTGTCGTTAGACTAGATGAGAGATTACCAACTAGTAGTGTCACAGCTACAGTCGGAGGATCTAGTTTCTACCTTTCTAATCACTATCAACCAAAAGCAATGATCAAACACACTAAAGCCAAGCTAAGCTAAGCTCAAATGACTAGTCACTTTCTAAAATCAGAAGTACATCTCTGACTCATGAGCAATCAAAGGCATTTAAACTAGCAAAACCAAGCAAAGCATAAACTAGCTACTAACTAGAGTTCTATTGAACAGTTACTAGCCAAGGTTTAATGCCTACAAACTAACCTAATTAGCTACTGATTTCAGCAAAGGAAAACAGTCCCAATAAGGTCAAAACAATATCCAAACATAAATCAAACATCCAAAACCAACACAAGCATAAAACACCTAAAAGCTAAGATTAAATGTAACCAAATGCTTCTCCTTCACCAAATCCGAATCCAACATAAAAACAGTAACCAAATGATCCAAAAACAGAAGCCAAAGCTTAATATCAATGGTTTTCACACCCAAAGATACAAAACCAAGCTTAAATCTAACTATTTAATTACAAATAAAATCTAAAACTAACCAATACCAATTGAGAGTCTTCTGGAATGAAATCTTGGAGTCAAAGAGCTTCAAGGTCGATTTTACACCCGGTCTTTGCTAGGGTTTTCGGCTGGAAATGCATCTATTTATACTTGCAAAATTCCCGCAGCCGCGCCGCGCAGAAGTGAAATCCGCGGCGCGCGTATTGATCTTTTCCCGTTTCTTCGGCATTTGAATGTGTTCCACTCCCTTAAGCCCGCGTCGCGCAGATGACGTATCCGCGGCGCGCGTACGAATTTCCTTGATTTTTCATTCTTTCCAAACTTCTTCCTTTTGCACGCTTTTAGTCCCTGTTTCCATTCTTTTTCTCCAAACAAGTCCTGGCACGAAAAGTGAGAATACCCAGACATATTTGATATAATTTTATCAAGAACAGGGCTCAACAACGCCTAAAATACTTGATATCACTAGGCGTTGTCAAGAACATCAACCAAGCAACACAAACAAAGCTTTACCCGCCTTCCCCTCTTCTTCCATAACCTTCAAATTGCGAACCCACATACAATCAATAGCATAAAGCAAGATGCCCAGAAACGATTTGAATTTTGTTTTATGGCTGTAGGATGTGTCGTAAGTTGTTATTCTGATCATAATTTTAATCTAATGATCACAACTCTATACTACTAACATTTGTTGTAAACCTTGTTGTAGATGCATACATTCCTTTCTACCACCCTACCAGTCATTTTCCTGCAGTGCCTACCATTGAATGGACCGTACGTCCATACAATGTATGTAACGGTCTCGGTAGATGGAAACCATCAACCTCTACCTATAGCAATCGGTCTTGGAATCTCAGAATCGTTAGATTCGTGGACATGGTTTCTTATGAGACTACATGAATGCATTAGAAATGCTAGAGAAGTTTCTTTCATTACCAAATTATCCAATCACTTAGACGTCGCCCTATCTCAGGTGTTCCCACACTGTTACCATGGATATTGTTGCAAAAGTGTGTTTAAATATTTTGTTGATAGAATGCCAATCTTCCAAGAATGTCCATATATTTTCTGGCAGACTTGCAAGGATTATGAATTACGTCAATTTGAACCGAACTTTGCTATACTTAGAGATGTTTTGGTCCAACACGGGGGCCAAGATATAATGACCTGGTTTGAAGGTATTTCTCAAGAAAAATGGGCACGGGTGATGTTCCCTAATTTCCGTTACAACATACTCTCCATAATAATGCCCGATGAGATTCGTTGGGTCTCTGCAGCTCAGCAAGATTTACCAATAATATCACTCCTTCGGTCTTTCGTTGACATGCTGCAACGTATTTATGCGGATCGCGGTGCTTTAGGAGGTTAATCGTTATTATTTAATTATATTTGTGTGTAAGATACTTTGACTTATGCTAATTTCTTAATGATTTGTTTCAGGCATGCTTCATCATGAACTCACCCCGTATGCAGAGAACGTACTTTATAGACGAATGCGTAAGTCTGAACCATGTGAAGTAACGGAATTATACAACACCGAGTTTTTTGTCCGTGACTTCACGAAAACATATCTTGTTAACCTGCGTGAACACACTTGTGATTGTGGAAAATTTAGGAGTTCTGGTATTCCATGTCGTCACGGCCTGGTTGCGTATCGAACCTATATGATGTTACAGGAGGATTTTAATACGGTGAACATTTATTTCACTATGGCTGCATATAGAGCTGCATATCAAACGGAAGTGGTGGAAGCTGTACCCCCTCAAAGTAAATGGCATGTACCTATCAACATGGTGGATGTTTTACCCCCTTTAGCTTTGTCTTAAATGTTTTACCCCCATTAGCTTTGTATTAGATATGTGACCTTTGTGTTAAAAGTATTTCGTTGTTTGATCAAATTATTGCGTTGTTGACTAAATGTTGGGTAACGTCATTTTGTTACTTCATGATTGCAAAAGTATGTTTACCTGTTGGATCTTTGATCTCCACTCCGATTTTTCCATCGATTTTTCCATCGTTTGATCAAATTATTGTGTTGTTGACTAAATGTTACGGACAACATAGAAATTGAAATTAGAGTCCAACAACGTTACACACATTAGGGAAACTACATGATGGTTCAGTAAAGTCATATTAGGATTTACTTTACTACCATTACACAATTCATCACCGTTATATGGTAATTAGAATTTATAAACTAGTATGGCTACAAAAAGCATCCAACTGAGCACTAGGACGATCTTCAAATTTCGATTCTCGAGTTGAAGCCTTCTTAGTTCTCTATCTCTTTGAATTCTGGCAACAACATTGTCTTCATCGACCCACCCATTTAACCCATAGTTTAGCATCTGTATTAATGATATTACAGCAAAGGTTATCATATAGTACGATCATATTATAAAACATAGGTGGGTTCGTTATTATAATATTACCTTGTTACTACAAGCATAGAACTATATTCCTGGGTTTCTGCTTGTATTCGACACACATATTAATGTAGGATAACCGCAACAACAGCATGTTCTTGCCATTTGATATTTTGTTGATGGAACAAACTCAGATACGACATAAAGATACGCGTTAGAGCATAAGAGCACACATTTATATAGAGATGAAAAGTGGGAAAGATACAGATAGAAACAAACCACTCTACCTAGATCTACTTAATTGTCACATCAACTGTCTAGTATATAGACTGCGATTTGCTTTAATTGGAATAATATAATACATAATATTAATTACTAGGCCACAAATTTGGGAATTGCAACGGATACATTGTTTTTTCACGGTCGATAAAATCTCTCATTATCCTACTAACATCTGCAATACGATTTTTTTCTTCCACAAGCTTAGTAACTTCTTGTTCAGTTTCCTCAATCCAACGTTTAGCATTTTTTAGCTTCATAGACGTATCTTTAACCCAAATTTTCTTTTCTTTCAATTTCTCACAAAGGAGTTCTATACGGTCATCTAGAATCCTTGTTTTTTCCAAGTCTCTTTTGTTTTCTTCTTCTGCGCGTGTCATCGCATCAAATATATAGTCAGGCATTTTATCTGGTAGTGGATCATTCATAGAATATCCTGGCTGACCTGGGCAGACATCGGGAAAATGGTTAATATCTGAACAAATGTAACAATCCTCATCCTCACAATGCTAAGTAGCATCTTCAGAAGAACTCATAATGTAACTCTAGAAATGCTAACTAGCTTGTAACAGTATTTATAACTCTATACAACATTGACTGCATTTTCATACAACTTTGACTGCGAAGTCGTACAACTTTGACTGCGTATTCGTACAACTTTGACTGCGAAGTCGTACTACTTTGACTGCGTAGTCGTACAACTTTGACTGCGAAGTCGTACAACATTGACTGCGTTTTCGTACAACTTTGACTGCGAAGTCGTACAACTTTGACTGCGTATTCGTACAACTTTGTCTGCGAAGTAGTACTACTTTGACTACGTAGTTGTACAACTTTGACTACGAAGTCGTACAACTTTGACTGCGTTTTCGTACAACTTTGACTGCGAAGTCATACAACTTTGACTGCGTATTCATACAACTTTGACTGCGAAGTCGTACTACTTTGACTGTGTAGTCGTACAACTTTGATAGCGTAGTCGTACAACTTTGACTGCGTAGTCGTACAATTTTGACTGCGAAGTCGTACAACTTTGACTACGTATTCGTACAACTTTGACTGCGTAGTCGTACAACTTTGACTGCGTATTCGTACAACTTTGACTGCGAGATTCGCTGTCGTACAAACTATATAAATGAGTTCATCCTAGAAAAAATATAAGAATTACGGAATGAAATTCAATCTAAACTACATTACACAATGAGTTCATCCCAGAAAAAATATTTTGTTCTAGTGTGCACCGGTGGGAATTGGTCCACAGTTGATGGGCAAGCTACATACGTTAGCCCAAACCATAAGAATTACGGAGTGAAATTCAGTTCTAATATAAATTTTCATGATTTTGCTTTATTGGTAAAATCAATTGCTGGTTTGGATGCTCAATCGAGTGTAAGATTATCAATTCAACATCCAGAATATAACTATGTTATGGAGATAGTTGATGATAATGATATCTTGCATTTGATAGAAGTTATCGAAGGTGTGAACACCATCGTTCCTATTTACATTGTTCCAAATGATGACGAGAATCGAAGTAAAGCCCGGTTGAAAACATCACAAGAAAAAAGGTCCAACGGATTTGGGACCAACAATGTTCCATGTAATATTATGACCACCAACAATGTTCCAGAAACCGTCTTCCAAACAGGAATCCACTATGTGGAACCTGAAAATTTCAAGTACGTAGGAGATGCCGACATTGGTACTTCTGCAGATGATTTTGGCAGACAGAATATGATGAGTAATGCAGTGACGGCTGATCAAAAAGACTACGATGAAGGTTGTGTCCTTCTAAATGATGATAATCTAGCACCAAATGGGGATCCCGTGGATGGTGATTTACGTTATCAGACTTGGAAGGAAGTGATGGTGACGAAGGAGTGACGGCTGATCAAAAAGACGACGAAGGAGTGTCGAATGATGATCAACACATTCGGTTAAGAAGCACATTGTTATACGGTATGCCTCAGCCGCCGCCATGTCCTGTCCCATCAAAGATAAAAAGCCCATCTTACAGCCACCACCCATCACAAAAGATTAGAGTTTTCCAAGCCTACAAAGACAAAGAGGCTATGAAACTTGCACTTGGTGTAAAAAGTATAACCGAAGGCTTTCAATAAAAAATTAAAAGATCAACAAAAACAAGGTATGAGGCTATTTGTTGTCAAGATAACTGTACTTGGAGTTTTACAGCTACATCAGAAAAAGGCGGTGACGGCTCATTCCACTGCACTAAGATTGTTGACGAACACACGTGCTCATCCTCACAACTCAACCCAAACCATCGCCAAGCAAACAAGAAAGTATTGGGTCATCTGCAATATGAGGTTATGGCTGCCAACGAAAGTAGGGTATATCGTGGCAACGACATAATGCGCGATATCAATTCAAAGTACAGAATTGATATTAGGTACAAACAAGCATGGAGGGCCAAACAATATGCATTGTATTTGTTAAGGGGTGACCCAGCGGAATCCTTCACAAGACTCCCTGTGTATTGCTACAACTTGCAAAAGCATAATACTGGAACCGTAACTTTAATCAGAAAAGATGCTGACGATCGATTTCAATTTATATTTATTTCATTAGGCTGCGCTGTAAGTTTCGTTTTACCTAATTAATTGCACAACCAATATACGAATGTAACCGTAGAATTAACAGAACATATTTTTGTAGTTACATGCTTTCCGCAACTGGTGTAGACCTACATTGGTTGTAGACGCTGCCCACCTCAAGGGCGACTTCAAGGGCACCATGTTATTGGCAGTTTCGATGGATGGTAATAATCAAATATTACCGGTAGCATATGCAATATGCAAGAGCGAGTGCACAGAAACATGGTCTTGGTTCATGGAAAAATTGCACGATTGCATTGGCGACATGGGATCTCTTAGTTTCATATCTGATAGGCATGCGGCAATAGCCGCAGCCATTGAAAACATTTTCCCGACCTCGCATCATGGAATTTGTGGTCATTATTTATATTCTAATGTAGTGAGCAAGTTTGGATCCAAGAAAATAATCAACTCATTCTTTTGGGGGGCCTGTAAAGCATATACAATCGAAGAATTTAATGATTGGATGTAAAGGATCCACGATTATAAGCATGAATTGTATGCATACTTGGACAAGGTAGGTCCAGAAAAATGGGCTCGGTCTAGATTTGAAGGCATGCGGTATAATCTTATGACATCCAACAGCGCCGAGTCCATAAACGCACTATCCCGATATTCCAGAAAGATGCCAGTGCTGATGCTCATTGACTTTTTTCGAACAACAATGCAGCAATGGTATTTTGAACGCCGCAATCGTGGAGGTAAGAGTTACATCGTTCATCATACAGTAATAACGTTGTCGTATTTACTTTGTATCCAAAATATTGACCAACTAACTTGAATTTTTTTTAGCTGATATAAAAACAACACTAACTCCATGGGCGGAAGCAAAGATTCGTAAAAGAACGAGTAAAAGCAGCAACTAGATAGTCTATCCAATTTCAAATTCAATATTTCAGGTTGTAGACTTCCTTAGGGATGGGATTGTTGATTTTGCAAAGTCAACATGTTCATGTCGTAAGTGGCAAATGTCTGACATACCTTGTGGCCATCTACTAAGAGTTTTAAACAGCTTAAACCATGGAGATTGTACCGGATGGGTGCACAATACGTATCAGGTTGTGTTTTATAGAAAGACGTACGAGTACATTATCAACCCTCTACCCGCCCCTTGTGATTGGGAGACACCGGACGATTTGATTTTTGTGAGACCCCAATGATGGACAGACGTCTACCTCGAAGACCAAGAAATATGGATCGTATTCCGTCACAAGGTGAGGGTCCAATAATAAAAGAATGTTCTCGTTGCCATCAAAGCGGTCACACAAGAACTACATGTCCTGTGTTAGTTCCAACCCGTAAACCAGAAGGATCAAGCAAGTGTCGTGTTTCAGGCAGTAAAGGTAAAACGACCATAAGAGGGGACTCTAGTAGCATGTCACAGAGTGAAGCAGTTTATCCTACCGTGGATTTGAGCTAAATGGGGGTTGAATTATGTTTACTATTACGTTATTTGTAGGTAAAACCAGTTTCATGGAATCATCTTTGATTTCTACTCTATTGAATGAAAACTTATACTTCCTTTTACGTTATTATTATAAATATATAATTAATAATAGTCATACAACAGACGACTGCATAAATTAGTGGCGATATTAAACAGTTGAAACGACAACTCAAGCTTTAATGCAACACACTATTCTATGTACTGTAATGAGTTATCATTAATAGTGCCATCCCTTTCTAAAAGAAACTGGCAAGATGGAATAGTTGAAACGACAACTCATCATGTCATACAACGTAATACCCTATATATACACTAACTTCAAACCGATTTCATTCATTCAGTTACTCATATTGACCAATGGATCACCAAAGGGGTTCCTCAAGCAGAGTTGTAAACTATCATAATTCTTTTACTTTGTTAAATTCATTAAATCTTCTCACATGTGAAAATGGTTTTCACTGAACTGATTTTCTATTTTTATATCAGGATACAACCGTCGATAATGTCTTACATAATGAGTTGACAGATCTCGACGAACGTATAAATAGATTGGTTGACACTCACGTGTTATTGATGACCAGGGCTTTTCGCCATGTCCAAGAACAATTGGAGGAATTTGAATACCAAATAACACGTATGATACCAGATGTGCGTATAAAGGTAACGCATTATAATTTGCAAATGCTTGTGATCCAAATGTCTGTAGATATTCAACGTTTTATCTCAACAATGTCTACAATCAATCAATTATCTGGGCCTCAATCTACTTTACAAGACCGAAGTGAAATTCTCCGTAATGCAGTTTCTCTCATCCAAGAGTACACCAGTCTGTTTGCATGTCACAAAGACACTGCCCGCTTGCACCTATCTCAAATTCTTCCGTAAAACCTTTGTTTATGTTTATGGTATGGTCGTATTTTATATGTATTTTTAGTTTTTATGAACGTTAGCAAATGACGGATGTCAGCTACTTTCTATGATTTTATATTGTTGATTTCGTGTGTAATGAAGATTTCTATCTAAAACGTTTTGTAGATGCAAGTTTTTTGAAACTTATAACGACATAAATACTCAAAATTATAACATTGAAATAAATCGTCTACAAATTATTTTCACATACACCGTCTAATAATAACTTGAACGGGAACCCCAAAAAATCCGACCCATACGTTCACGAAACACCCTAGCTGCGTAATATGTGGGCATATAATCTGCGTCCCCCTGTACACGAACCCGAACCCCAGATATAGCATACTCTAACAATAAACAAGACCAGACAGCACAATCTCCTAATGGCCCGGACTGTTGAGGCACCCATGCTACCATGATGAACTCCAAATCAACGTCTATTCGAGGGATGCCTCGATTATTCCAATAGTTTATTGAATCCAAAAGGGCAACAACCTCCTTTTTGAATTTCTGGATGTGCCCTTGTTCTACCAGGCGATTGTAGTATTGACCTTGTAGGAAGCTATCGTATAGGTGGATTTTCATGGTGTCCAAACGTAATTCTCCTAACATCCAATGTTGATTTTTAACGTTTACATGAAAAAACACCTGAAATAAAATCGATTAATATTAACGAACTTAAACTTATATATATATATATATATATATATATATATATATATATATATATATATATATATATATATATATATATATATATATATATATATATATATATATATATATATATATATATATATATATATATATACAAACTTTGAAATATCATATGCGTACCCGATCCACTGTCCACCAAGCCAGGCTATTATAGGTTTCACCACCTTCACCAGATGCCACTTTACACCAAATTCGAGGTTTAGCAGTAGGGAAGAAATTTGAAGGCATAAGACACCAGTTGTCTCCTTCAACCCACTTCTCCAACAATAGTTGGATCCAAAGAGTAACATGCTGCAAGATAAATCAAAATTTGTCAAATTAATAACATTAATAAACTAACAAATACTAAATTTATAGTTTAAGTTAGTACTAACCATGTATTGCAACCATCCACTATTGTCTTGACCCATTAGTTCTCGCCAAAATCCCATTTCAAATGGTACGCTAATCAGTCTATGTTTAGTCAACAGTTTCGGACTTGCAACGACATATTCATACGCAAAATCTTGACCATAAGGTACATATGGCTCAAGTATGAGGCCCGTCCTAGGCTCTTCATTAACCGTCTTTCGTCGTCGCTGTTTAACTGTTGAATCTTTCATCTACAAAAGTAAATTGTATATTAAATTCAACATAAAACCGTAAACATGTTGTCTAAAACATAAACAAATACAATACCTGCGTAAAAAGGACTCTTAAAGTACTGTGAAGGCTTTCTTCGCCTAGCTTTGAAAGTTGGTGGCGGAACTTCACTAACAGTCACCTCATCATCGTCTTCACCATCATTCTGGTTTTCATAATTTTCTTCATTGTCGTGTCTCGATGTCTCATTATGATAAAATTCCTGTCATATAAATTTCATTATATATATATATATATATATATATATATATATATATATATATATATATATATATATATATATATATATATATATATATATATATGTCTGTGTGTGTGTGCACGCGGTAGAATATTAAACACATTTGATTTTACCGGTACATCCCAATTTTGGTTGACGGGATCAAAAAAATCGTCATCCATGACCGCTTCTTCCACAACCTCTTTTTGCTTTCTTAATGTATCTGCAAGTTTCTCTTCAAGTTTATCAATTCTTTTTGTAAAGTTTTTCTCAACTTTGTTTAAAAGTTTGTTAATGAACATCGGTATAACCGTGTCTCTTTTGCGACGACCTGAGCCCAACGGCCCTTCACTTGAGCAAGAGGTGCTCGACGATGACATATCTTGTCGCCTAAAGTCATCGCGAACGTGTGAAGGAATCTGCGGCATAGATGACATAACATATTCCACATATGAGGCATAATATTCTGAATTAGTCTCCTCTCTCGTAAGCCTCATACGCAAATTTGGGGGTGGATTATTTTCACATATGAACATTCAAATTATATATATAAATATGTATATATATATATATATATATATATATATATATATATATATATATATGTATATGTATATGTATATGTATATGTATATGTATATGTATATGTATATGTATATATATATATATATATATATATATATATATACATATATATATATATATATATATATATATATATATATATATATATATATATATATATATATATATATATATATATATATATATATATATATATATATATATATATATATATAGAACAATGATCATTTGAGGACCAAAAAAAGGTTGAAAACTTGAGACCAAATCTCAACCATTTATTATTTTAGATCTAAGGTTATAATTAAACTAAAAAAATTATAATTATTAATAAATTTAATTCAAATACTTTAGATTATATATAACATGAGGGTGATAAGGTAATTAACCATTATGTTAATTTTATCAACTCCTGTAATATCTCTTTTTTCTCTCTCCCGTCACGTTAATCTCGTCTTCATCTCGCCAGAATCTCGGCAACCCTAATTCCGAAGTATGTGATTCCATCCGTATTGAAAGGTTTTTTTTTTTGTTTTCTTTTGTTTAATTCATCGCTCCTCAAGATATATCTTTATGTTTAGTTTATGAATTTTTAATTCATCAGTCTTGATATTTATTTCTTTTGTTTGACTCATTAACTTCTTCCGTCGTGTATTCCTTTCCTTTATATGATTTTTGTGTTTTGTTTGTTTTATGTATAATGATTAGCATTGGTTGATTTTACGAAAAAAGGCCCACATATTTCAACAGAAATGTTTAATTCAATGATTTTGTGTTTTTTTCATTTCGTTTTGGTGACTTTTTTTTTTAATTTGTTTGATGCGTAACTAAGTCCTAATGTGCTTGTTTATTGCCTTGGTTTGCTAGTTTTAGTTTCCTTCTACATATTTCAACAGAAATGTTTAATTCAATGATTTTGTGCTTGTTCATTGGTGTTTATCTTTATGTATTTGTAAGCTGTTAGTTATATTTATCGATGATTAAATGTGTTAGAAACCTCTATTAATTTGGGGGGCTAGAAACCTTTCTTAAGTGTTAAACATGAATAAGTAAATTTACAGTGTTAATCAATTATGAGTATAACTATAATCATTGATGAATATAACTAGAATTATTGATGATTATAAATATAATTGCATATGTAATTAGAACATCGGTTATAATCATTTCTGATTATAACTTTAGCTAGGTTTAATATGGCTATTAATCATTTATGTTTAATATGGTTATAATCATTTTTTGATAACCTTGAATTTGATTTTGCAGGTGTGTATCCAAGAACAACAATGATCATGGTGTCTCATCTTTTTTTCGTGTATGGTGTAACAAGAAAATTCGAAGCAAACACAACAATGTGTGAATTCATTTATTGTTACAATTATTTTCATTAATAAATATAACTTGAAATGTAGAAATTCAGATGTAACTTTTAATTTGTTAATACTTATTAATTTATAGTTAGATGTGTAGTCATCTATGTTTATAATTAGATGTGTTTTTATTCATTCATGATTAAGAATATTTTGAAATTTTTATCTTTATATCATGTTCTACTCATTTTATATTTTACAATCGTATCTTTTTTATTTTTTAGAGATCTAATCATTTATGATTAGAACTATATTGTGTTTTATAATCATTAATGATTGAAATCGTATAACTCGAATGATACAATGAATAATATATTTTGACAGAAAAATGATAATTGTTATCTATTAATAAAATAAAAAAATAAAAAATAAGTACAAAAATTGACGTTATATAATCTAATATTATTAAAAAATAAAAATTAATTTATTAGTTTTTTTTTGGTAACTAACAATCATAATCCTAGATTTTAGGAATCAGAATCTTAGATTTTAGGAAACTATAATTTTGATATACTTTAATTAAAATACATAATTACTAATATGCCCTTATAATTTGATTGGTCCAGAACTGGCCTCGCGATCTCAACCTTTTGGTTGGCCTCAATTGATCCTCCCTATATATATATATATATATATATATATATATATATATATATATATATATATATATATATATATATATATATATATATATATATATATATATATATATATATATATATATATATATATATATATATATATATATATATATATATATATATATATATATATATATATATATATATATACATACATATATATATATATATATATATATATATATATATATATATATATATATATATATATATATATATATACATACATATATAGATATATATATATATATATATATATATATATATATATATATATATATATATATATATATATATATATATATGTGTGTGTATATATATATATATATATATATATATATATATATATATATATATATATATATATATATATATACATATACATATGTATATATATAGATATATATATATATATATATATATATATATATATATATATATATATATATATATACATATATATATGTGTATATATATATATACATATGTATTTGTATATATATATATATATATATATATATATATATATATATATATATATATATATATATATATGTATGTATATGTATATGTATATGTATATGTATATATATATATATATATATATATATATATATATATATATATATATATATATATATATATATATAATATTTATCAGGCTGGTGTTTGTGCTTTAATCGGTGAACATCTGGACAACAGGTGCAGTGCGATGTTGGTGAGACGGCGGTTGGTGGTGGCGATCCATATTGCGATGAATATTGGAAGACGATCGAAGTTGAAAACGAAAGAAGAACAGCTTTGATTTCGTAATGAACCTTACCAGAGACGGGAAGAGAAGGAGACGGGAAGTGAAGCATCAACATTTTAGGGTCTTTTTCGGTTTAGAGTGGTGTTGAAGAGAAGGATACGGGAAGAGAAGGAGACGGGAAGGGTTTTTTCGGTTTAGATCTAGGGTTTTTTTTCAGTTTAGAGAGGTGGTGAAGAGAAGGAGACGGGAAGAGAAGCGAATGGGCGATGACGGCTGGGATAGAATGCGATTAGGTCTAGGGTTTTTTTATGGTTTCACATTAGGTCATTTATGAGTATGTATATTCAGCAAACGCGTGTTCAGCAAACATATAGTGTGCATAAAATGGTTGTACATGTCTTAAAATTAAGACTTTTGTGCAATAAGATGGTTGTAATTTATATATGGTTTATAGTATAGTATAGTATATATATATATATATATATATATATATATATATATATATATATATATATATATATATATATATATATATATATATATATATATATATATATATATATATATATATATATATATATATATATATATATATATATATATATATATATATATGTATATATATATATATATATATATATATATATATATATATATATATATTATAGTGTGAGAGAGAGAGAGGGAGAGAGAATAGAGGCCGGAGGGCTGGCGTTCGCCGGCGGCAAGAGGAGACTCGACGGAAGACTTTCTACTGGATGGGTAAGAACGAACTCAAAAGGAGAGAAATCGCTGCTAAGAAATGGGAGTCCAAGGAGATCACTTCGTTCTTCATCTCCAACCTTCCCTGGGAATGGCACTGGCTGGAGATTCGGAAAGAACTGAAGAGTGTGGGAATGGTTGTAGATGTGTACTTAAGCCAACGAAGGGACAAGCACGGATTAAGGTTCGGCTTCGTCAGGTATGAAAGAATCCACGATGAGACAGAAAGAGAGAAAGATTTGAACGGGTTGATAATGGGAGGTAGAAGATTGTTCGCGAAGATAGCAAAATTTGCTAGAGAAAAGGTGCAGGAAACTCTAGAAATAGAAGAAAGTCACGGTAGAAAAGAAGGTGTCAAAACAGTCATTTTAAACGGAGGGTTAAGAAGAAAAAACTTTTCTTTTGCTGATGCTGTTAAAAGAGACAGGAGATTCCTCTATGATGGTCCTTTACAGGAAAAGAAAGATACGAGAATTGAACGGAATGAAGAAAATCTCAAACCAACAAATATCAACCCACAAGATTTGAAGAAGATGATAACAGTCGAGGAAGACCTTGAATGGAAAAACAGACTGAAATCTAAACTGGTCGGAGAAGTGAAAAGTTATAATAGTCTTGATTGCATCTCAAATTTATGTTCGTGCGAAGGCTTACGATCAGGAATCACTAAATACCTTGGCGGTCTGTGGATTCTTTTCGACATTAGTAATGAAGAAGAAGAATCTAAGATTATGTCCAGCAAAGAGATTGGAGCACACTTTAACACGATTAAAAAATGGGACGAGGACGTATTAATCAAAGATAGAATTGCTTGGATTAAGATTGAAGGCCTCCCGATCTTGGCAAGAAATCCTAGCACGTTTATCTCTATCGGCAGACAATGGGGTGAAGTGATCATTACAGATCCTTGCAATACCAAACATGCAGATTGGTCATCCGGATTAGTCTGTATTAAAACCCTGGAGCAAGAATTTATCGGTGGAACAGTCGAGGTCTTATGTAATTCAAAAGTTTTCAAAATTCGTGTAAGAGAAATCGATTCTAAATTGTTCGATAATAAGATTATGGATGTTATTGAAAGCAGTGGTTCCAGGGCGGAGGAGATCTCGCCGGAGGAGGACGACACCATTTCCTCATCGAGCGACGAATCATTGGAAGACAGTTCTGACGAGGAATTCGAAGAGTCTTTTGACGAATCGATCATTCGTGAATCCAGTCCTGAAAAGAATACAAATAATGATGAAGTGGAATCATGCGGACTTAACCATGAAAAGATTACAAATAATGATGAAGTGGAATCATGCGGACTTAACGTTCCCGATAAAAATCAGAAAGGCGACATACCGGAGAATGAAAACTTTCAAGATAGCGGGATTGGGCAGATAGAAGCCCATTTAAACAATATTGATGCTCCAGGAGATAAACAGGAGAATGAAAACGTTCAAGATAGTCGGGAGAATGAAAAAGTTCAAAACAGCGAGAATGGGCTGATGAAGGCCCAATTAAATAAGATTGACATCTCAGAAGATACTCGAGAGAATGAAAACGCTCAAGATAGCGAGAATAGGCAGTTTAAAGCCCAATCAAATAATTTCAATATTTCAGATATAACCCCAATGGATGCTATCGGCCCAATTCAGCAAAATGAAAAAAAATGGTAGAGAAAATAGAAAATAGCCCAAGTTTAGCATGGGCCAGCCCAGTCAAGCATAAGGAAGACACGTGCAATGAGGAGAATGAGCCCATTACGGCAGAAAATGTTCGCTCCAGTTGGGACTTAGTTGAAAACGATTCGTACAATCAAAAAATGACGGGAGTTTCCGACAAATTGAAATTACTTCTCTCAAGAGAGAAATCGGTGAAACAAAAACTAAAACAAATTAACATCGAGGAAGACGCAATTGAAGATGAAGATGAAATTCCAAAAAGAACTAGCAAGAGAAGAAACAGTGGAGACCGATTGGAGAAAATCTACGCAAAAGAAATGAGAATTACGAGAAGCCAAACAAAGCAAATGTTAAACAAAGAAGTATCGATTCTTCGTGCGGTTAAGAATAACAGCCTGTACGAAGACTCGTCTATCAGCATTGGGATCTCGCAGAGAATGGAGGAAATAGGAGCCACCTGCGGTTTCAAAAAAGCGAAAGAAAAAGGGAAAGCTCGGAAGGAGCAAGCTAAAGGAGTTGAAAAAGGTAATCTATGAACATTCTTTCGCTAAATTCAAATGGCTTAGGCAGGGGTGATTTCAAAGTTAGTTGGATTCGTAATCTGATCTCTAAACACTCGATTGGTTTTGTGGGGATTCAAGAAACGAAACGAAAAAATTTCACTGATATGCTTATCAAAAATATGTGGGGAAGCCAAGATTATGATTATCTTTTTAAAGGATGTTTAGGACAAGGAGGCGGGCTAGTTAGTATCTGGAACAACAACCTCTTCTCAAAAAGTCACGCAATCTTGAGAGACGACTGTATTATCGTGCAAGGTGTTTGGATGGAAAACAATGCCGATTTGACTTTCATTAATATTTATGGGAGTCAAGACCCAAATTCGAGAGAAGGCTTGTGGGATTTCCTCAATGCTTATCTAGATGGATGGAACGGTATCTCAGTTATCTTCGGGGATTTCAACGAGGTGAGAGAGGAAAAGGAACGCAAAGGATCATTGTTAAACAAAAGAGCTTCAAAGAAATTCAATGAGTTTATCCGTAATAACAATCTGATAGACGTCAAGATAAATGGTACAAATTTTACGTGGATAAAAGGAGATGGTTCAAAACTATCTAAATTGGACAGATTTTTGGTGAGCGACGGTTTCGGAGATAGATGGCCCAATTTTGAAGTTCTCAGTGATACCCGCTTATACTCCGACCACAAGCCTTTGATCCTAAAACAAACCCGCGGAAATTATGGAGCTATTCCATTCAAATTCTACAATTCATGGCTGGAGGATCCTAACCTTGAAGAGATAGTGAAAAAAACTTGGTTGGAGTTCACTGTGGAGGGACAACACTTAAAGTTATTCATTATTATGCAAAAACTCAAAGAAATCAAAAGAAGGGTTAAAGATTGGATCATGCAGAAAAAAGAAAAAGATGAAGCTAGCAAAAAAGAGTGGTTAAAAAGATTGGAAGATATTGATAAAAATTTAGAGGAAAGTGTAGCTAATCAAGACTTAATAAAGGAAAGATTTGATATCTCTAAAAAGATTTTCACGAAAGAAAAACAAGAAAGGGATGATATTGCCCAGAGAAATAAAAATCGGTGGTGTTTGGAAGGGGATGAGAACACCGCCCTCTTCCATAGAAATATCAACAGGAAAATGCACATTAGCAACATCAAAGGTATTGAAATTGACGGTATTTGGGAGGTGGAGCCAGACAAGGTCAAGAATCACTTTAAAGACCATTTTGATAATATCTTTAAAGAAGATCCAGACTGTAACTGGAGACAAGATTTAGGTGAAACCTCTAAAATTTCGGAGGAAGAAAGAAATAATCTTGAAAGAAACTTTGATGAAAAAGAGCTCAAACTCGCTATATGGAATTGTGGATCCAACAAATCTCCAGGGCCAGATGGCTTCACAGTGGAATTTTTCAAAAATTTCTGGGACGTTCTAAAAGCCGATCTTCTGGAAGCTTTTAACGAATTTGCATACAGATCCAAAATCCCCAAAGGCCTGAATTCTGCTTTTATTACTCTGATCCCAAAAGTCTCCAACCCCTCCGTGGTTTCTGATTACAGACCCATAAGCCTTATCTCATGTGTCTACAAAATTTTGGCTAAAATGCTAGCTAATAGACTCAAGAACGTCCTCCCTAAAATCATCGACAACTCCCAATCCGCCTTTGTTAAAGATAGACAGATTTTAGATGGGCCTCTAATGGTGAACGAAATCATCGATTGGGCGAAACATAAAAAGAAAGATATGCTGATTTTTAAAACGGACATCGCAAAAGCTTTCGATTCCGTTTCATGGCAATACCTAGACTCTATGTTGGATCAAAAGGGTTTTGGCATAAAATGGAGAAGATGGATAGGCGAATGTCTGAAGTCCGGTACCTCCTCTGTTCTGGTTAACGCTAGCCCAACGGCTGAATTCTCTCTCTCTCGAGGTCTTAGGCAAGGGGACCCGTTATCCCCTTTTCTTTTCACTATTGTTATGGAAGGCCTCAACTTAGCAATTAAAAAGGCTGTCAACAGTGGCGATTATAAAGGAATTGAAGTTGGCTTAAATAAAATACATCTCACCCACCTCTTTTTTGCAGATGATGCGATCTACTTTGGAGAATGGTCGATCGAGAACATCTTAAACCTAATTCGTATTTTATATTGCTTCCAAAGATCTGCAGGTCTTAAAGTCAATTTCGAGAAGAGTGCGCTTAATTTCGAGAAGAGTGCGCTTATGGGTATTGGCACTAATCATGTCCCGATCGAGACAATGGCGTTAATCTTGGGATGCAAGGCTGGGAAACTCCCTTTCACTTTCCTTGGCATGCCTATAGGAGTTAATATGAGCAAAACGAAGCACTGGAAACAGCTGGTAGACAAATTCAAAAGGAAGCTATCTAAGTGGAAGATCAAATGTCTCTCCATTGGCGGAAGACTCACCATCAATCAAAATATCTTGGGAAGTATGGGTACGTACCTTTTTTCCCTGTTTAAAGCTCCAAAAAGAATTCTCAAGACCCTTGAAAATTTGCGTATGAAATTTTTCTGGGGGGAAAAAGAAAATGAGAAAAAAATTCATTGGGTCAAATGGGATCATGTTCTAAAGGACAAGAAAGCAGGAGGATTTGGTCTGAATGCGTTGGAAGACCTAAACAAGGCTATGTTGGCGAAATGGTTCTGGAGGTTCAAAACTGAAAATGATGCTTTGTGGGTCCAAATCATTAAAAGTATACATGGTGAAAGAGTCGAAGACATGGAGGACAGTGACATTAAATCGGGACACACGTGGAAAAGAATTATAGAAGACTGGAAGGAACTAAGAGTTTGGGGCTTGGATCCTAGAAAATTAATCAAAAAGGAGGTGGGAGATGGTAGAAATACTCAGTTTTGGAAGGAGTGGTGGAACGGGGAGAAGCCTCTTGAAGAAGGTTTTCCTAGACTTTATCTTTCGGACCCCAATAAATCCTGTTCGGTGCACGAAAAAATTAGTGTGGATGGATGCGTGATAGATTGGATCAGAAACAGACGTGAGGGGAGACTGAAGGAGGACTTCGACTCCTTACAAGCTGAAATCGGCAAAGTGGCTTTAAACAACAAGGTTGATGTTTGGAAATGTGCTGGAGGCCCCAAAGGAAGTCTCACCGTTAGTTGGCTTAGAAAAAAAATTACAGAAAAAAAAAATCAAACTGTGGGAAAAAATTACTGGTTGAAATGGGCTCCAAATAAAGTAAACATATTCATTTGGAGATTGTTCAGAAAACGGATAGCAGTTAGGAGTGTCTTAAGCAAGATGGGTATCGGTCAAATCTCAACTCTTTGTGAGCTATGCAAAGCTGCGGAAGAAACAGTGACTCACACTTTCGTTGAATGCCAATCTGCAAAACAAACTTGGGATAAAATTAAGAATTGGTGGGGACTGGACAGTAATTTCACAGGAGACCTCGATGAGATTTTTACTTGGCTTACCTCCAATTCTACAAGCGGATGCAAAAAGAAAACTATGAAGCTTGTGGGTTTTGCTGCTCTTCACTTTTTATGGAAAAATAGAAATGATTTCACTTTTAACAATAAGCAAAAAAAGGCGGAGGAAATTTTCTCGCAAGTCCAAAAGGAGGTTTTCGTTTGGCTCAGCAAGCGCGCAAGGAATTTAGATCTAGATAGCTCAAAATTGGTGTTTTCCCCTAATTTAGCTTTTAGCTAGATGTTTTTTTAGTTTTGTTTGTGTTCTTTGTATCCCTTAGCTCCTTGCTAAGGTCGTTTCTTTGTGTTATGCTATGTTGCCTTTTCAAATATATATATATATATATATATATATATATATATATATATATATATATATATATATATATATATATATATATATATATATATATATATATATATATATATATATATATATATATATTATAGTATAGATATAGATATATATATATATATATATATATATATATATATATATATATATATATATATATATATATATATATATATATATATATATATATGTATATATATATATGTATATATATATATATATAAATATATGTATATATATATGTATATATATATATATATATATATATATACATATATATATATACATATATTTATATATATATATATACATATATTTATATATATATATATATATATATATATATATATATATATATATATATATATATATATATATATATTGAGATGTTATCAAAATTAGATCGATTCTTGGTGTCAGGGAATTTTGGGGATTGGTGGCAGAATTTTGAAGTCGCTAGTGATGTTAGAATGTATTCGGACCACAAACCTATCATCTTAAAACAAAATAAAAGATTTTATGGGAATGTTCCATTCAAGTTTTTTAATTCCTGGATGGAGGATCAAGACATGGATAATATGGTCAAAAACTCGTGGAGTAGTACTGTGATTCAGGGGCAACATCTCAAATTGTACACCATTATGAAGAAATTAAAAAAAATAAAGAGGAAATTAAAATCTGGGCTTATCAGAAAATTAGAAAAGAAACAGAAGAAAAGAATCAATGGCTGAAAAAACTGGAGATTATAGAGAAGAAAATAGAAGAGGAACCAGTGAATGAAGCTTTAGAAGTGGAACGTATGGAGATAATAAAAAATCTGCATCTAAGTGACAAAAAGAAATTTCAAGACGTTGCTCAAAAGAACAAAAACAGGTGGTGTCTGGAAGGGGATGAAAATTCAGCTATGTTCCATCGAAACCTTAACAAGAAAAAACATATTAATAGTATTAAAGGTATCCAAATACAAGGCAGTTGGGTGATGGATCCGAGAAGAATTAAAGAGCATTTTCATCAACACTTTGAGAATAGTTTTAAAAAAGACGCGGAATGCAATTGGAATCAAGACCTTGGCGAAACAAAGAGAATTTCGGAGATTGAAAAGGAGAATTTAGAAAAAAACTTTGAAGAGAGTGAACTAAAGGAGGCGGTTTGGAACGGTGGCAATAACAAATCACCGGGACCTGATGGTTTTACAGCAGAATTCTTCAAGAGATACTGGGAGATTTTAAAAGAAGAACTATTGGAAGCATACAACGAATTTGCCAGGAGGTCTAAAATCCCGAAGGGCACTAACTCGGCTTTTATTACTCTCATTCCTAAGGTACTCAATCCTTTATGTGTCAATGATTTTAGACCCATAAGTTTGATATCAAGCGTCTATAAAATTCTTGCGAAAATGCTGGCAAATAGGCTTAAAAGAGTCCTTCCCGGAATCATCAGTAACACTCAATCTGCTTTTATTAAGAATCGGCAAATCTTGGATGGGCCTTTGATTGTCAATGAGGTGGTGGATTGGGTAAAAGCAAAGAAGAAGTCCATGCTGATTTTTAAAACAGACATTGCTAAAGCATACGACACAGTTTCATGGGAGTATCTAGATTCCATTATGGATCAGAAGGGTTTTGGTCATAAATGGAGAATTTGGATAAAAGAATGTTTGACGTCTGGGTCTTCGTCTGTGTTGGTAAACGCCAGTCCCACTGCGGAATTCTCTCTCTCTCGTGGTCTACGCCAAGGGGACCCCCTGTCCCCTTTCCTCTTCACTCTTGTTATGGAAGGGTTACATCAAGCCATATCGAAAGCTGGGGAAAATGGAGGATTCAAGGGGATTCAAGTTGGAGCTAATAATGTTAATCTAACACATCTCTTTTTTGCAGATGACTCAATTTTTTTTGGAGAATGGTCAGTGGAAAATGTTTTAAACCTCATACGTATCCTAATGTGCTTCCAGAAAGCTGCTGGGCTGAAAGTCAATTTGGAAAAGAGCGCTATCATTGGTGTTAGGGCAAATCAATTCACGGTGGATACGATGGCTGCAATTATAGGATGCAAAGTGGAAAAATTCCCAACAAAGTTTTTGGGTATGCCGGTTGGGGTAAACATGGGGACTCACAATCCATGGAAGCATCTGATCGAGAACTTCAAAAAGAAACTAAGTAAGTGGAAAGTGAAGACGCTTTCGATTGGAGGGAGATACACGATGGTGCAGAACATTCTTGGCAATATGGGTACTTATCTTTTTTCGTAGTTTAAAGCTCCAAAGAAGGTCTTAAAAGTGTTGGAGAAATTGCGTAGAGATTTCTTTTGGGGTAAAATTGGGACCGAAAAGATCATCTATTGGGACAAATGGTCACATGTAACTTTAGAAAAAGAAGCTGGGGGTCTAGGGATTAATTCCTTGGAAAACATCAACAAAGCTCTTCTAGCTAAGTGGTACTGGAGATACAGAACAAACAAAAAAGCTTTATGGGTAAAGATCATTGAAAGCATACATGGAAATAGTTGTGAGAGGCAAGAAGAAAGTTTAATTAAAACAGGGCATACTTGGAAAAGAATAGTCAAACAATGGGGTGAATTACATGAGTGGAACTTAGATCCAAGGAAATTGATAACTAAAGAAGTAGGAAACGGGAATGATACTCTTTTCTGGAGGGACAGATGGTTGGGAGAGGAGATTCTGGAGAAAAAATTCCCAAGATTATTCAACTTAGAAAGAGAAAAAGAATGCCGAGTTATAGATAGAATTACCATAAATGAGGGCGCATGGAACTGGAATAGAGAGATTAGACAAGGAAGAACGAAGGAGGAACTTAATGAATTAAATACAAAGATCAGTAATGTCAAATTGAATAACAAGGCTGATGAGTGGAGATGTTGGGGTGGTCCAAAAAGGAGGTTCACAGTTCAGTGGTTCAGAAAAGAGATAGAGAAAAATAATAACCAAACAATTGGGAAGAATAGATGGATTGCATGGATTCCAAATAAAGTTAATATCTTTATTTGGAAACTTTTTAGGAGAAGAGTAGCGGTCAAGGAAAAGCTAAACGACAGGGGTGTGCTGCAAGATTCAATCATATGTGATATATGTAAACAGGCATCGGAGTCAATCAACCATGCGTTTTTTGAATGTATAGTAGCGGCGGCTGTTTGGAGTAAAATTACGGCATGGTGGGGTACCCAAATGGTTAGAAGGACTTCTTTGGAAAACATCGTAGATGGGCTTTGTGAAGTGGGTTTTAACTCGACGC